>JAVHLU010000009.1:0-172086 GCA_036785755.1 Colletotrichum ledebouriae
TTTCCTTAACTAGTAGAGGGTATAGGTTAAAATACCTATATAGTGTTTCCCGAATTATGCCTGCGAACTAGGTGAATTTATTATAGTCTTTTTGCGAAGGGGCTGCGGCGTAATTCCGAGCTTAAGTTATTATTATTATTATTATAAATAAGAGATTAAGGTAGAGAGTTATAGTAATAAAGAAGAAGAGAGAAGGAGAGAGAGAATAGTAAAGTTAATAAATAGTATAAATAGATACTAAATATACTAAAGTATATTAAATATACTAAATTTATTAAAAAGACTTATAGAAGGCTAAATTAGTAAAACTAGTAATTTAAGGCAAAAGTAGAAAGAGGAAAAGGGCTTTTAGAGGGTTTTAGAAGCTTTAAAAGGTAGTAAAGTTAGCAATAATAAGATTATTATATAATAGAAGGTATAGTATTTTAGTAAAGCTATAAAAAGTAGAAGGTGCTAAAAGAGAGTAGATATAAAGAGAAAGTATATAATTTTACTATATAATAAAGGATTATAGTTATTAATTATAGTAGTAAAAATAAAGTTATTATAGAATAGTCTATAGTTATTAATAATAATAAGAAATCTAAAACTTTATCTATAATATTTATAATAACTTTAGAGATTATAGATTAACTATATAAACTAAATACTTAGTAGTTAAAGCTAATCTGTCTATTAATATAATAATTTAAATCAGAAGAGGCTTAAGACTATTTAAGTAATAAATAATTATTAAATAAAGGTTTAGAAAATAGAAATAGAGGCTATATATTTAGCTACTAAATCTAAAGTTTCTATTACCTAATATTTAAAACCTAAGGGGTAGAATTATTAAGATAAGGAAAATATCTCTTTATTTATTTATATAACCTTACTAATCTATAGTTATAAATAATATAATAGTAAGGTTATTTATTATAATTATAGATAGTATAATAGTAAAGGTAATTATTAATAAGTATTAATTTCCTAAAATACTAGTATAATAAAGAGAGGGGTTAGGTAGAGCATAATATTAGTTTAAGATATATATATTAAGAGGAGAGATATCTAGAAAGTAGCTAGTATAAAGGAATAATATAGATAGTTAATAGAGATAGGTTATTTAATATACATTATATAACTACCTACCTAACTAGATTATAGTTATTTTAGCACTAGGCTATAAATCCTAATAAAGGTTAGTATCTAACCTATTAGGTAATATAGATAATAATTTCTATAGTTATAGTAAAAGTAGGAAATATAACTTAAGAGGGTTTATAGTTTACTTTAATTAGATTTATAAAAACTTTAATATTTAGTTATAAGTAATAACTTAATTATAAACCTTTTGATAGAAAGAGCATAAATCTTCTACAACCTTCTTATTAAGGTTTAAGCTAACTTTAGTTAATATAAATAGTATAAGGGAGCTTAACTAAGTCTAGATATTACTCCTAAAAGCTACTCTAACTCTTGAACTAAAAAACTAGCTAATTACTATTAAATTACTTAATAACTATAATAATTAGCTCTTAAAGGTTTAAAATATTATATAGAAAGTAAAATATTAAAAAAGAGTTTATAACTAACTAATACTATTAGGATCATAACCTAGCCACAACTTGCCTAGCCTAAATCAGAACACCTATATAATACTATAGACATAGTCCGTGATATTATCCTTGCTAGTCTCCTAGTAGCAGGCAGCGCTGAGAAGAGTTATTAACAGCGTCTACTAGAGACTAATATTATAAGCTAGAATAAGGTTATAGTTAGAATAAGGAATTAAGGCTCTATAAGGAGGTTTAGCAGGCTAGTTAGGGTAGTTTAATAAATATCTCTAATAATAAAGAGATACTAGGTGCTTACTAAGTGCTCTGTAGATAAGCTCTAGCCCCTACTCTTAGGTTTAAGGGGGCTAGAGAAGAATATTTAACCTTAGTTATACCTAACTATACTAACTTCCTCACTCTATACTATTCTATATATAATATATTTTTCTCTCTATCTATATTAATAGGGGTATAGACTATTAAAGTAGTATAATATATAATAATATAGTATCTATTTATAGAGGCCCTAGGGAGTTAAATCTATTACCTAGGGGCTCTCCTGCTAGATAGGATCTCCTAAATAGTTAAATATAGAATAATATACTATAAAATAAAATATCTACTAAGTAGAATAGTAAGGAAAGTATTAGTAAACTACTAGTTAACTAATTAATAGAGGCTAAATTAGATTAGCTTATTAAAGAGGAGGAAGAAAAGACCTAATTAAAATATAAATAAGAATACCTAGAAGCCTTAAAAGCTAGCTAACCCTTAGTTCTAGCTAACCCTACTACTACTTACTAGAGTATTAGTAATACCCCTAAGTCTAAAAAGCATTAATCTAAGCTCTAGGGAAAATATCTCCCTACTCTTAAATATAAGGGGGATATTTAGACTAATTATAATTAATTTATATTTAACCTTAATATATATTTCTTTATAGATAAAATTACTACTAACCTAGAATAAATACTATATATTACTAAGTATTTAGAGAGCTTAGTAACTAAATAATAGACTTTATATTTCTTAATAGAATATAAAAATAAGGTAAAGAATATTACTTAGGTAGCTATAAAGAACTAGTTAGTCTATAGTATTATTAATAAAGGATCCTAAACCCTTAGTACTTAAACCTAACTTAAGTAAGCTTATTAGTACCTAGAATAGTTTTATTAAAGCTTTAATAACTATTATAAGAGTATTAAGGTAGAGAGCCTATATTAATAACTAGAGAAGATCTAAGTAGCTAATATAGTAGCATAACTAGACCTAAAACTCTAGCACTATATTATAGTAAATAGACTATTATTATCTTAACTTAACCTTAATACTAGAATAAGGAATACTAAGTTTATGATTAATCTATAATTATATAAGGTATTAATAAGGAACTAGGTATCTAACCCCAGGATATAATAACAGGAAGCCTGGAATATAAATCAGGATTATATTTCCAGAAGTTTAAAATTTAATAATACTACCTAAGGAGAATAAAGCAAATCTAACTAAAACCTAACTAGAGGCTACCTAGAATAACCTAAGAATAACTCCTAGGATTCTAGAAAAGAAACTATCTACTATAGCTATAAAAAGAAAGAGCATATTTTACTAAGATACCCCTATTATAGGAAATATAGCTATCCCTAATATAAGAGCAGGCCTTGCCCTAGTAAATAACTACTAGAAAATAACTAGGTAACTATATATATAGTTTAATAGAATATAGTATAGCTACTTTATATTAAAGCTATTATATAAATCTAAATTATAGATAGCTAGAAAACAGAGACTATACTTATTAATAGCAGGGTTAATAAAAATATTATTAATTAGAAACTAATATTAGTAACTTAACTAGAGTCTAGTAGACTACTACCTCTTAAGAAAATATAGAAATCTAAAGACCTAAATTATAGTATATATAAGTTAGTAACCTATATAAGTAATATAGTAGGTATATAATATATAGTATTTTATAATTTTAGAGTTACTAAGAGAGATAGTTATAATACTATTCTAGAACTCTCCTAGTGTCTTACTAAGAAACCTAACCTTAGTTAGAGATATTTAAGCTAGACCTTTCCCTTAACTAGAAAAAGCATTTACCTTATTATAATAGTAAAAGAATTAAGGTATATATAAAATAAAGCAAAAGTAATACTTATTATAATACCCTAAATTAATAGAGTGTTAGCACTAAACCTAACTAATACCTAACTAGAGATAATTAATAAAAACTAACTTAAATCTATCCCTAAAAACCTAAAGAATAATATCTCCCTAAAGTACTATAATTTTATAAAGATATTTAATATTAATTTAGTAAGAACTATACTAAACTTTAGAACTATTAGGACTTACTCTATTAACCTAGAATCTAGAATAGAACCCCTATTTAGACCTATCTACTTACTAGCTAAGAAGAAATTAAAAGAATTATAGAAATATATTAAAAAGGCTCTATAAAAGAGATAGATTTACCTCTTAATAAGCTTAGTAGGAGCACTAATCCTCTTTATCCCTAAGAAAGAGGGAAAGCTATACCTATATATTAATTACTAGGGGCTTAACTAGATAACTTTTAAAAATCACACCCCTCTCTCTTTAATTAATAAGATCTTAGACTATTTATTATTAGCAATATATTTCACTAAGTTTAACCTTAAGGATACTTATTACTAAGTGAGGATTAGAGAGAGTAATAAATAGAAAATAGCCTTCTATACTTATTATAGATACTATAAATACTATATTATACTATTTAAGCTTATTAATATATCTACTACCTTCTAGATATTTATTAATAAAGCACTTTTAGAACTTATTAATATTATTTATATTATATATTTAGATAATATTTTGATTTTTACTAAGGATATAAATTCTTATATTAATATTATTAAGTAAATACTTACCTAATTAGACATAAATAGCCTCTATGCTAACCTTAATAAATATAAGTTCTATAAAGAAGAGATTAATTTCCTAGGATTTATAGTTTTATTAAAGAGCATTATTATAGAATAGAATAGAGTCTAAGAAATAACTAAGTAGCTAATACTTACTAGTATCTAAGAGATCTAGTAATTTTTAGGATTTATAGAATTCTATAGGAGGTTTATTAAGAACTATTCTAAAGTCTATAGCTCCTTAACTAATTAACTTATAAATACTATAAAGAGTTAACTAATAATAAGCTATAAAGCACTAGCTACTTTCTATAAATTATAAACCTTATTTATAAAAGCTCTAATCTTATACTATTTTAATCCTACCCTTTAGATCTAAGTTAAAACTAATATGTTAGACTTTATAATAGGGGTAATATTAAGCTAATTATAGAGCAATATATAGAGGCCTATTATATTTATATTATATAAGCTAAAAGGGGCAGAACTATAATATAGTACCTTAGAAACTAAACTAGTTACTATCTATAATATAGTAATAAGGTAGTAGTATTATTTACTTTATTTTTAATATTAAATTTAGTTTATTACTAACTACCTAGGTTACTACTACCTAGCTAGTAAGAAGACACTTAATAGTGACTAAGTATATCTTTTATAGAATCTATTAATATTTAATTTTAAAATTAAATACTAGCTAGGTTACTAAAACCTAGCTAATACTCTCTTAAGGAGACCTAACTATACCCTAAATAATATAGAGATAGATAAAGCTAAAAACTTATTTCTCTATAGATTCTTATAATAGTTTAAGAATATATTAAGTCTAACTACTAAGAAAATTAGAACCTAGAGATAATCTATAACCTAACTAATTACCCTAACTCTTAAATAACTTACCCTATTACTTAGAAAGGAAGTTAGGAATATATAATAATAAGATTCTTTTTATATAAATAAGAAATAGTAATAGTAAGAAACCTAATAGTTACTAAATAACTTAGGACTACTATACTATAATAATAGCCTATTTATCCCTAATAATCACCCACTATAGAGATAAATTTTAAGAATATTCTATAATAAACTCTCTATAGATTACCTAGAAGTTACTAAGATCCTTAAATAAGGCCTCTAGCCACTGCATAGTGATTTTACCTGCTTTGTAATAGACCTTCTAACTCCACGCCACGCCTCCTGATAATATATATAGCCTTTGGTCACGTGATCGTAACTATCCTAACCACAGCTGCACTTATATATACCTATCTCACTAGATAGCTTTATAATCCTTAACTTCATAGTTTAATAATAATATCTATTAACTTATCCTCTTACCTATCACCTATGCTGCTAATACTATCTCTATTACTGCTTTATCTACTAGTCCTCTTATTTAATTAGGCTAACTAATATCTTTATAGCTATGCTATTATTAGCAATGCTCTCTCTGTTTAGTGTAAGCTATACTTACTAATCTCTATAGAGCTGCCTCTGCCTTAGTATTACAGAGAGCTTATTTAAAGAAGAGCTAATAGATAGGGTGTGTAATAACCTATTTAACTTCTACTGCTATATTTACTTATTTATATATAATTTAATTATATATATAGGTATTCTCTATAGGGGTATTAAGGTAAGCTCTCCTAAGAGCTATATTAATAATATACTCTTTATATAGACTAGGTTAGTTAAAGAAGAAGGAGTTTTTATTAATTATATTAATACTAAACCTTATAGTAATCTAGTTTATATTACTAGTAATAATAGATATACCTTATATATATCTAGTATATTAATATACTAGGTATAGTATTACTATTTTAGAGAATTTATTATAAGTTAATAAGGATAAGGGAGAGGGATAGGTATAAAGCCCTGCTTATAGTAGAGCTTTTTATGCTTCTAGCTATGAGAACCTCTTAGGAGGTTAAGGAGTTATCTCTTATATATATAGCACCTTACTAGAAGGTTTACCTTTTAGGCGTTTTTCACAGCACCTTACTAAAAGGTTTAGTAAAGGCAATCCTAGGCTATAAAAGCCTTAGTGGCCTACTTAGCCCTAATATAATCAGCTCTGTTATATATAGTATAGCATTATCTATATTATTACTATTTTACTAGTCTATTTAGCTAGAGCATATATCTAACTTTATATAAGGGTTTACTTACTAATAGAAATATATAGAGTTTCTGTATTATTATCCTTAACTAGTAGAGGGTATAGGTTAAAGTGCCTCTATAGTGTTTCCTAAATTATATCTATAAACTAGGTGAATTTATTATAGTCTTTTTTGCAGGGGGCTGTGTTATAACTATAAACTTAAGATCCTTAAATAAATTTATAATTTATTTTTCAAAAACTTATAAAAAGATAATATTAAGGAATATATTAAAATATATATAATATATTAATAGATAAAACTAAAACACTATCTTCTATATAGAGAACTTATATTCTTACTAATACCTAACTAACTATTTAACTAAATATGAATTAATTTTATTATAAAGTTATTACTATTAATTATAATATAAAATAAGCTTTATAATAATATCCTTATAGTTATTAATTAATTTATAAAATATACCTTATATATATTTACTAAAGAGTTACTTACTACTAATAAATTAGTAATATTATTAATAAAATATATTTTCCTTAATTATAGAATCCTAAAAACTATTATATTAGATTAAGGATCTCTATTTATTAATAGGTTTTAGGTAGAGGTTTATTACCTACTAGCTATTAAGAAGAAACTTAGTATAACCTTTTACTCCTAAACTAATAGGTAAACAGAGTAATAAAATTAAAATATTAAGCACTTTCTATATACTTTTTATAATATTAACTAAGATAACTAAGCAGACTAGCTCTTAATAGTTTAATTTATATATAATGATACCTACTATAAAGTAACCTAGAGGTTATCTATAGAGTTACTAATAGATTACCTTTCCTAAGACCTTGATAATATTAAACCTTAGACTACTTCTATATCTATACTAACTATATAAAATAGAATCTAGAACTTACTTACCTAGAAACTATAAATAATAAAGCTATTATATAAGTTTAATAAAACTTATAGTAAGTTCTATAATTAATAAAGAACCCCTATTACTTTTATAATAAGAGACCTTATTTTACTTTCTATAAAAAATATTAAATAAAGGTAACCTTTATAGAAACTTTCTAATAAATACCTAGGGCTATTTAGAGTTTACTAGGTAATTAATAGTAAAAAGGCTTACTAATTATAAATAGATACTAAATACTAAATCTATAATATTTTTACTCTAATATAGTTAGAACTCTTTTTTAGTTTAGCTATACTTCTATAGAATATCCTAATTAATAATAATAATAATAATATCTATATAGTTAACTATATAGTTACTTATAGAGATTCTAGATAAAATCACTAATATCTTATTAAGTAGAAAGGTTATAGCAAATTAGATAATTTATAAAAGCTATAATAAAATATTATAACTAATTTATAAGAGGCTTATAAAGTAAATTTAAGGTTATAATAGTTATAAATATAGAGAGAAGCACTAGATAGGTAATAGTTATATAAAGGTAGAGTATACTAGCTAGATATCTTAATTTAAGAATAGCTTAAAAGCTCCTAATAAGGTAAGAAAAATAAGAAAAAATATCTAAAGGTTAATAATAGTTACCTAGAGATAACTAGCAGCTTACTAAGAATACTCCTAAAAGTTTTTAATTTACTAAGCACTAATACTCTTCTCCTTATTATTATCTATCTCCTTAACCTCCTTATTCTTCTTACTCTCTAAAGGGGTAGCTAAAGTATTATAATTCTAAGAATAAAGTTAGAAAGTAATTTTATAATACTAAAGAGATACTAAGGTAATACTAGAGAGGCACTAAGTATTTATAACCTTATTATAGAACTTATTAAACTCTTATATATATAATAATTATATAATAATAGAGTTAAGTTAGCTCTTAGCTAGAATCTCTATAATAATATAATACTAGGTAACCTCTTTATAATATTTCTTAAGAAGCTTATTCTAGGCCTTAATAACCTTAGTAAGATACTTAGTAGCTTTAGTAATATCTTTTAAGATATCTATTTAGTACTTACTCTATATCTAGTCTTACTTAGCCTCTTTAGCTTTATACTTTTTAGCTAATATATTAACTAAGTTTTTCTTTAACTAGAGAGCCTTTTTAGTTACTAGTTAGGTAGCTTTAATCTCCTCTTAAAGAATAGTTAGTTATTAAATAACTAGGTAACTACTAGGTATCTATCTTATTTTAGATATATTAGTTAGTAATAAAAAGCTTTTTAATAATATCTTTAAAAAGCTATTTAAGATAATTAGAGATAGCTATTATATTATAGATAGGCTATAGATAGTTAGTAGTTAGATATAACTATAAATATAGCTAAAACCTATATTAATATAAACCTTATTAGTACTTATATATATATAGTATAAGTATTTATTAAAGGCTATTAAAAGTAATATAATTAGTAACTAAACTTAAGAAATTAACTAGGGAAATATTAGATAAGTAATAGTTATATATTAATACTTTTATAGTATAGAATAATATTATTATCTAGCTTCTAGATAAATTAAGCCTAAAGATAGTAATTATAGAAATATACCTAGAGGATACTAGTAAATATAGAGAGTATAATACTTTTCTTATTAGAGAAGGAGAACTCCTATTAGTTTTTATTAATATTCTTAGATATAACAGGAGTTAATAGATTTATTATATTATAATTAAGATAAAGTAATTAGAGAAATAGAGAGAGGTTAATAAGAGATTAGTAATAGTATTAGTATTATAATTTAGAGAAGAAAAAGAAGAAAAGATTTAATGGTAAAAAATTAGCTAGTATTTATATATTTTTTACTAATACTAAAGCTAGTAATTTATATAGTTAAAGGAAAAATAATCTTAAAGTTAAGATACTATTTAATATTTTTATAATAAGTTAAATACTAGGTAATCTATAGCTAATTACTAATAATTCCCTATACTATAATAAAAAACCTATTTATCTATAAAGAGAGTATATCCTTAATAGTACTATAAAAACTATAAAAATAAAGTAACTTAAGGAGGATATATTACTTTAAAGAGCAAATATAAAATACCTAAAATAAACCTTAATAATAATAGATTTTAAGATTACTTTATAAATAGAAAGCACTATTTTTAAAAAGATACCGAGCTATAGCACTATAGATAACTACTAAATAATCTATAACTTAATAATAAGTAAAGCCTTATTAAAGATAGTTTCTTAAAAGTTAGATATAAAGCTATAAAGATAGTTAGAGTAGAGAATAGAAGCTTTATTACTAACTTACTACTTCTCTAAGCTACTTAACTATCTAAGAAAGAGCTAATATAGTTAAAATAAGAAATACTAAATTCTAAATTTATAGATATTATAGAGAACTAAAACTAAGGTTTATTACTAAGTAATTTATAGATAACTACTAAGTAATTAATAGCTTAATAAATTTAAGAATAGATCTATTAGAGAGGGGAAATTATATTATAAACTAGAATAAGGTTATAATTAGAATAAGAAATTAAGGCTCTATAAAAAGGTTTAGTAAGCTAGTTAGGGTAGTTTAATAAATATCTCTAATAATAGAGAGATACTAGGTACTTACTAAGTGCTCTCTAGATAAGCTTTAGCTCCTATTCTTAGGTTTAAGGGAGCTAGAGAAGAATATTTAACCTTAGTTATACCTAACTACACTGACTTCCTCACTCTGCACTATCCCGCACATAATAACTAACTATACCACTACGCTCCAGCAAGCTTTTCAGCCTCTGCTGATACAAGTTGTCTAGCTTAAGAGTCTGCTTCCTGCGTTCGTTGACAATAACTACGTTGTGAAACCAGTTACAAAAGTGGACGTAGTCGCTGAGAAGCAAGGGATTATGAGCCGGCGGGCCGACATCATCAACGTCCTGGCTCCGCAGCTCTCCCTTCCGTGTGATGAACAACGCTCGGGGACAGAGATTTGATTCCTACAGTGTCCACAGCAATAAGAACCACGGGTCTCCTCGGAGCTAGTCGACCTGCAGCCTGATAATGTCCAGGCATTGCTGCTTGCTACTGATTTCACTCGTTGCTTCAGACTTACACAGCGTTGCGCAGGCTTTGTGTTCTTCCCGGTCTAACTTGTATTTCTGCTGAGATAAGGTTGTTAATCACGCAAAGGTTTGCGCAGCCCCTTTGAATATCTTGGCCTGGTAACCAATCTCGCGGACGTCATCTCTGCTGACCCCGGCGTTTGGTTGATGCATGCCACATCAAGCCAAACGTGATGGACGTTTGGTCGCGATTCGCCTGGAAAGTTGAACGCTGGTTTATCAAGTCAGAATTGGATGGGGTGTTTGCTGCACGCGACTGACGCCTTCGCGATTGACTGGCCGGATCAGGTGCTCTCCCGCCTCACTCACTCTCGTATTCGCGGCAAAGTCTCGCAGCCGACTCGAGGACATGCCTAAACTCCTCGACAGTGAAATGTTCCGGCTTCACGCGCGGCATCTTCCAGGCGAACGCCATCGACTGGCAGAGCCTTCACTTCAGGGCGGTCCCCGTCCTTCCTTGAGACGTATTCTGGCCCAGGTGTACGTGAGGGCAAGGTACCGCAGCTCAATGTCTCCGCCATATCGGTTCCTAGGCGTCCACTGTAACGATGTTATCGTAGGGAGGTGAAGCAGTCGTTGGGGCCAGCCGCAGTTCTCTCATCAAATGTCGGTATCGCCGCTATCGCCGCTATGGTCGAGGTGGAAGGATTTGGAGGCCGCAGCTTTTGCCTGGATATGTATGGTCACCTATTCTCTGTACGTGTACACCATTCGGAAGCTTGCTCTTCCTTTTGCTCCTCTTTTTCTTATATTATTGTTTAGATATTTGTCTACGTGGTTGAATCGGTACCATCGATCCCCGAAGTGCCGGGTAAAGGACACGTCGCACATGGACTCCATCTTAACCATGGTTGACATCTCTCGACTGTGTGTCTGCGACACCATGCCGAGAAAGGGATGGCTCCCGAGGCGTCATTTGATTCTCTAGTTCCTTACCGCGGCATCGGAGTTGTAATACCTCATTTCAAACTTGATTCTGGCATAGACTTGGTGGCTGAGGCTGTGAAATGAGGCAAGACATTTTGGTGTTGTGAAAATCCACCAGAAGTGTATTTATGCCCTTGCACAATCGATGCAATTGAACCACTGCGATTCCACTGCGACAAAGTGATCCTGGTCATGGTCAATAGGTTCTGCGCCTTCATCCCGTCTGCCCACTCTAAATCAATCCCAACACACACCGCCCAGTCTGCGACGTTGTATTCTACATCGTCACTTACTCAGCGTGGAGTCGAACCATGGTACGTATAATCCAGCAGAGCCCCAAACTTCCGCATCTTTTGTATATCCCCGCGTGCGATCTATCCACATCACATTCATGTTCTTACGGGTGCCACTGTCGTATCTTGACAAGCTGGCTCCCCTCGTCGACCTTGAAGAGTATTCGCCGCGCCGCTTGCTGCACATCCCGACACTGACCACTGTCGAGCGGGACGATGAGAACATCTACGAAGACGCCAAGAAGCCCCGTTACGGCATCCTCACATACACTTGGGGCCGCTGGGAGATCAAGAGTGAGACCAGAGTCCCGGCGATGCCGATCAAAGGTATTCCATGGAGGGTCCCCTCGGCCCAAGAGTCTCATTTTACGGTAGATCCTTGGACTGGGCCTGGATCGATGGCGCATGCATAGACCAAGAAGACGAGAGAATGAACGTGGAAGAGGTCGGCCACCAGGCGGTCATCTTCCACAACGCCGCCAAGGCTTACATCTGGCTATCTAGCACGCGTCGTGAACTGCTCGTCGCCGCTTTCAGGGATCTGAGCATATCATCTCCCCTGTGGGCCTGTGGGGGAAACTTGGAATTGGTCAATCCGAAGGATTTCTGGAAATTCAGGACGTATAACTGGGAAGAATTCAGCTGCTCTACAAGCCCCGTGGTTTACGTCCCTTCGGACGCTCCAGGAGGCGGTATTGCGAGACGACGATCTCATCTTGGGCTCGGACACACAGCTGTTTCCATGGGACGCAGAACTGGACGGCACCTGGCATAGCACGCACCTTTTCTTGCTCACGAATGTCTGCAAGAACGTATACCAGGACCTGAGGTTCATCCAGCGAGAGTATGTCTTTTACGAGAGGACCGAGGGGACCCGTTCGGGTTGGGAAGTGGGATTCATAAACAAGGTGGACGGCGTGTTGACGCTCGTTCGTAACACGGGAATGTTCCATCTGCCAGCGTCGAATCCCAACATACCGTACAGCAGCATGACCCCGTTCCGCGAGACAACCCGTTCGAGGATAGGATCTATGCAATCATGCAAATGTACAATGTCCGGGTCGGGAAGGCCGTTCAACACTGCGACAGTCCAAAGCCCATCAAGCTCCCCAAATGTCGCCGAGACATTGGACCTTCTTGTCGTCCAGCTGTTCCGCCTGGGTTTGGTGTCTGGGAGGCCGCGGAGGATCAGCTGCTAGGCGGAGCAGAGGAAGCGTACCCTTGGTGCAATAGTGAATGACGGGAAGAAGCGGTCTTGGATGTCCGGGCTGGCGGTATTTGATGTGCCGGGCCATCATGCTAGGCTCTCGAATAACGCGTCTCTCTGAGGTCTCTCCGAGACATGGTGACAGGTTCAATGGCATTAGACTAGGGCGTTTTCATGATACTCGTCAGAGAGTGTTGGAGGATTGCGTCGCAACCTTGTGGGTATGAAGGCAGGAAGGCGGTAACGTACCTAATTTGTTTCTCTTTCTCGCGCGGCGGACAGGTGACGGTGTCGTACCGAGGGAGGCTTGGATTCGGTCGGTCGCATGCTGGGGTGAATTGCTGGCCTCTTGGGCAAAATCTGCCCTGACCTGTGGACGGGTTCACGATACCTAAGGGAGAAACGATGCTTCTGCTGGAGCGAATGAACTTGCGCTGCTGGAATTCGCCTTTACTCTCCACCTCTAGGTCTACCTAAGTCATGAACCATCTCCCTCAACCAACCTTGAGCTTATTGACTTCATCGCAATGTCGTATTGAGTCCCTGTCGTATTGTCCCTGTCGTATTGAGTCCCTGTCGTGTTGAGTCTCTGTCGTATTGAGTCTCTGTCGTATTGAGTCTCTGTCGTATTGAGTCTCCGTTGTTAGGCTGCTAGGGATTCGAGCTTGTCTGGGGAGTAGTGCTTGATGAAGTCGACGGGGGCGAAGAAGTACACCATAGCGAGCACCATGATAGCCATAACAACCCACAAGGCATGGAAGCACGAATTAGCCGTCGGGGCTGGGGTCTCGGGGAGGGCTGGCTTCTTCGGAGGCCAAGGATCGCCATTCTCAAGAGCAATCTTCTTGCGGGCAGCATAGTCCTGCAGACGGTCAGAGTCCATCGAGCGACACGGGGGGACTATTGGGCACTTACATCCGCACATGCCTGTATGACCTTGAGGATGTTGTTGGCGGTGATGTCATCTACGCCCTGGTTCTTGAACAGGCGTACGATGTCGCCCGGCTGGTTTCTGACAGCATGATGCAACTCCTCGCCGTTCTAGGGACAGAGAAAGCGTGCTTCTGAGTTGACGTAGAGGCCGCGGTGCTCGAGGACAAGCTGCAGCCAGGCCCAGACCACAGGGACACTGGCGCCCTCGACTGGGACCTTGGTCTTGAGCTCCTCGAGCGTGGGAGGGTTGACGAGATCGTACTTGCGTTTAGGCATGGTGGTGTGGTGTGGCGTAGTGATTGTCGTGCAGGATGAGGTAGGTGGTGAAAGGGAGTGTTGGTGGGTGAGAGCGGGCAGCACTTGTGTGAACCTGCGTTACTGTTATATTCAAAAGAGTAACTGCCTGAGGGTGACTGGAAGCTGGAAGCACTGTCCTGCACGTGACAGAGACCCACACTGAGGTGATGTGGTGGCTGCCTTTTTTGGTGGCTGCCTTTTTTGGTGGCTGCCTTTTTCAGTGGCTGCCTTTTTTGGTGGCTGCCTTTGTCAGTGGCTGCCTGTGTCAGTGGCTGCCTGTGTCAGTGGCTGCCTGTGTTAGTGGCTGCCTTTAGTTGGTGCTTTTGTTAGTAGCTGCCTCAGGCTTGCACTGTAGTTTGTTTACCTGTGGCTCTGGTGAGTTTCCAGGCTCATCTCAAAGACGCGACCGACATCCTGATGAACCTCGTCACCATCAAACCTCAGAATATGCTGCCTACCTTACAAGGCTGGCATCCACAAACCTCCACCAGCACCTCAAGACCAGCTGCCTGGCGATGTTGTGCGTCTCTGCTGCCGACTGCCAAGTCGCGATTAAAACCATGAGCCAGACCCCGGCTTAATTGTCTCTTTTCTCTGTCCGTCTCTCGTCACTGGCGTCAACATGTCGGCATCTACCCCCCAGGTATGTAAGCGTATGTAAGCCTGGAATCAACCGGTCGTCTCTTCTCTGCTGCGATTCATGACTGACGGCCTGCCTCTACACAGAATCCGGTCGCCGGCCAAGGCGGCATCCCACTTGGTCCCGTCCCTGCCACCACCGGTCCACAACACACAGCCGAGCCTGGCCAAGACACCGAAGCTGCGACATCGACCGCCCCCAACCCCTCGGCGAACCCGAACCCGAACCTATCCCCTACGAATACTGCTGTCGCTACTGCTACTATGGTCCCGGCTCCTCAGGTTGCTTGGAACGCAGCCAATGTGGATGCTGAGCTGGGCCTCACCCACGCCCCGCTGCCCTCGCTCTGGCGCTGGCTCTACGACTCCACGATGGACCTGGCGCGTCTCTGGCATGGCTCCCCGCTCGCCATGGTCCTGAGCTTCGCGTCCGCGACTCGCACCCCTGCCCTGCCTGTCCTGCCCTTTGCCGGCCTTGGCTGGTAGGACTGGCCAGCCTTGGTCTCGGGCCTTGGCCACGTGGTCTTGTTGCTGGCTGTCATGTGGCTTCTCAAGCGGTGGTTTGGACGACGAGGTGGAGTCTAGTTACTGCATCTTCGCTTGGAGGTACTAGATGCCACTCGATATCCTCGCAGCATCTGCGGCCGTCTTGGGTGCCTGGGAGGAATGGAGTCTTCTCACAGAGGGGAAGACGGACGCGGCTTGGTGGTAGGTAGTCCCTGGCGCTGCACGGCCATGTTGGGCTGGTAGCGTGCGCCTCCCGCACGCTTATCGAGTCGTGCCTCACGTGAAGGTCGTCATGGATGTGCTGGACGAGAGGCTGCGGTACGCACCGAAGCCGGGGAGAGGCCGTCGCGTCGCTGCTTCTACCAATTCTGCTAGCCACAGCAACACTAATACATTCCCTTTTCTGGTGCCGTGACTAAGTCTGAGGGCGGGGTGGTGTACCGTCTGTATCGCGTGATTCCAGGAAATGCAACAGTCGGCTTTGATTGCCCGTGTGTGAAAAAGAATTGACATGGGACTCAGCAGGGGCTGATCGACAGGGGGCCCGGAAGATCGACAGTGGGTCCAGAATAGGGGGTGCACATGTGGTGATGCCTGGGCAATGCAGTAGGACGGGACGGGACGGGACGGGACGGGACGGGACGGGACGCGATGTGGTACTGCCCAGGCACGTTTACGAACGCAAAGGCCGCTGTATTGCAATATGCGGGCTGCATATGGGCTAGAGGCATAAGTAGTGACGTAGGGGCTTAATAACATTAACAGAGAGCAGGTACCACCAGCTTTAGATAAGTCTCGCGGTTGTCTTCCACTTGTTGGCATCCGCACTTGTCTCTTGCCCCGCGGATGAGTCTTTGTTCGGAAGTTGGCGCTTTGCTGCGCGGTTGAGCTCGTCAAGTAATTGTTTCTCTCGGTTATCAAACTGGCCATCAACAGCTTTTCCTTCGTCCACAAGGCAGTGCTCCTCCAACATCATGTTAGTGAAGACGAAATTCAACGGCAGGATGGCAAGAAGGTCCCAGCTTGATTCACAATGGAGCTTTGAACTATTGCCTGAGGTATTGCTTTCCTGCAGCATCCACGACGCCTCCGATTCAAGGCTGTTGGTGACGGAAGCTCGCACCTTGCTAGCATGTTTAAGGAGGCTGTCGACTTGTCGGCTCGGGTCTTTTGATTCAGTCGCAGGATGGCCACGTCCTGCATACGGCTAATGTACAAGTGCACGTTGCCAGGCAGTGAAAGATCAGCTGAGCTGGACCGTGGGAGGGAGGGATAGTGAAGCCTGAGAAACGCGGTCGTGCAGATGGAGTACATCGAGGAGAGTTGCTTCAAGCATGGAAGAGTAGCGCATGATGAGCGCGTCTGTAGAGAGCTTGTCCGCAGAGATAGCATCACTAGGTGTAAGGTGAACAGCGCTCAGCGAGTTAAGGATCAGGACCTGTAGATCCGAGACTATGCTGTCGGCTGATTGTGACGCAATCCACCAATCGCGCGATGGTGGTGTTTCGATGGAGAAGTTAGAAGGGCAAGTCACGGACACAAGACGGCAGATAGAGCAGGCGGGAGGGGGATCCACGAACGCATGTCTGCCTCCTAGTCAGCAATGAATAACTGCGGCACGCCTCCGGCATCGTTCGCCGGTCGGCGATGGGCCAAGGTATGGGTCGAGGATGGCGATGTCTGCAGCCCGATGCTGGTGCTAACGATGGTGGTCAAGGGCTCATCTCCTCCCCTGGTGGGTCTAGTCTCTTCAACATCGGCACCTCTAGTATAACGCAGTAGCCTGATTCGATCTTGGGTCGGAACCACCGTGGAAACACCCTAGATCTCGTTGCTCTGAACCCGGTGGAGGTTGTCAAAGGTGTTTAAACGATTCCACACTTAGCCAGTGCGCGCATGCCCCAGACGAGAACCTCCGACTTGGACTAAGAGTGGACCTGTGTAACGTCGCTGATTATGGGCAAGACTCCCTCGCAAAGGCTCGATAAACGGAGGGTCCAGGTTGCGGTTATCCCAGGGGGCTTGAGGACGGGCGGTACCTAGGAAAGAGATTATTGTTGTCAGAGTCATATCCAGGATCGGTAGGCTCGTCACGCGGCGGGCGAGAAAACCACAACAGCGCGGGAAGCACGGCATGTGAGTGAACGAAGCGAAGCTACCGTCGGAGGTTGACCACCTGAACTGGCTTAAGGTGTCAGCGGAGAAACGAAAGTTCGGCGGTCCATGGTCGGCGGCGAGGACAGGATGGATACAGATCTGCTCGAAGATGTTAGAGAAATTCAACAGGAAATAGGAATCGGAAACGAATTGGTTAGGAGAATTGAGAGTGAATACCTCCGACACCATATTAGCAGCAGAGGTAGGCTGGGCAACATGGAAGGGGTTGAAGCGATCGTGGAAGCCGTGAGCCGGGCCGTACAGCTGACCCAGTCGCAATCGGGGGGTTCTCGAAGAAAGTAGGAAGCGGGGTGCAGAAGCGAGGAGGAGATATATCAAACGTGATGGGCCGGTCGAAGAGGTCAAGATGGCGGATCGCTGAAAGGACTTCTCGGCCGAGGAACGGGAGTAAGTGAGTTGGCGAGGAATACATACAGCAGCGACGAGGCACACTGTGGGCCGACCTGGATCCCAGCACGACGGGAACGAGAGACTGACAAGTGCAGAGCGTCCAGGCTCCAACAACGCTGGATGCTGGTCTGAGGGTCGGTGGCGGCGATGTTAGCGGAGATGGCGGCGTCAGGACTCAGGCAGAGAGCAACCTGGACAAAAGACTCGTCACCGGCAAAGGCGTGGGGTCGCTTGAGTGTCGCGTCGGAATGGCGGGTACAACGGATTGGACCCTAGCTTCACGACGTGGTTGGGGATGAATGCTGGCGGTGCTTGTTCGGTCTCGGTCAGGAAGGACGGGTGACTGATTTGAGGGAGCAAGAGAAGTCGGGCGGGCATACCTCAGAAACTGGACATCTGTGTCGTTTACACTACAGGGGATCACCCACTAAACATGCTGTCAACGACACGGATGTCCAGATTTTCCCACCAAGTTTCTGGACATCTGTGTCAACTACAGGGCAACTACAGGGGCTACCCACTGAAATGGCACGGATGTCCAGATTTTCCCACCAAGTTTCTGGACATCCGTGTCGGCTACAGGGGCTACCCACTGAAACGGAGCATGGAACTGCCCAGCTGGCCTACTTCTAGGTAGGTTGGAGTGGTGCGTCTCCAGATGGAAGGCTCTGTCGTGGCCACCATTGCAATACTGTCAAAATTGGCGTTTACATATCAGGCTCATTACTGTAGTATGGCAGAAGTGAGAGCGGGTTTTCGGAAGTGTGAGAACTATCTCATTGACCGACTGCCACTGGCCTACACTTGGCTGGAAAAAAAGTGAGAACCCCTCACGTATGTACTGTGTTTGTCCACACTGCTGTAGGTGCTCGGATATGCTGACGCTTTCTCGTCCATATCAATGCCCGCATTTGCATTCAAGCAACGAATTATCGACAGATGTCTTGGCCCTTAGGCAGGTGCTGGCGCCGTCTGCCGCGCCCTCTGTCAACTCCCTGACGGATCGCGCAGAATGCCACCCGCATCTTCAAGTCACCCCGGACACACACACCGGCGCACCCACGAGCCCACGATTCCAATATGAGCAAGGCGACGCCGTGACTTCAAGACCCCGATACGAGTCGAGACGCGACATCGTTACTGCATTGCATGCACGACAGTACTGCCTTTCCTAGGTGCCGCTACGCTTCTGGTTTCGATGCCTCCGACGTCGCCGCCGCCCGGGCTAGCCAACACCCAACTTCATTTCGCTCTGCGCAGACCTCTCTTCACCGGACGCGCCATTCCGCACTTCACGTTAGTCAAGACTGTGTCAGGTACTCTTGGATCATCGGGTTCGCACGGGAGAACATCTTGTCCACAAAAACTAACGCTCAGTCCCAGCAATGCTCACACCGATTCGCCCATTGAAATCAGGAGCACAAACATCTGCGCCGATGACCATGCGCGCGTCGACATGGACCTTCTCCAACAGCATCAACATCCGCAAAGCGACCTCGAAGCCAAGCCCACTTGTCACTTTTCCCCGCTGTCCTCGAATTACCTTGGCTCGAGACTCGAGTTATGCATTGCTAGCCGAGGCTTCCGCGCCACGCTTTTGACATGGAGGTGTCGTTATGAATATGCCAGGAGGACGCGACGCGTCTTGGATAGACAGCCAAAGCAACCACGTCGCCACTGCGCATTCCCCGTCACACCAACAATCATCGAAGCTGGCTCGGAATCAGCCTTCGTTCCTAGAAACTCGCCGTCCAGCGAGAGTTACTGTCACCTCGCCCGAAAGCACGAATATAGAGCAAGCAAGCGAGCCAGAAAACATCACTCGCACGAGATCGACATGCAACAGCCCGCTGCCAGAGTTTGAGCGAAGGATGAAGAGGAAACTTCAGAGCAACCATGGATTCCTTCGGTGAGCACTACATCATCAGCTTGAGGAGCTGGGCCAAGGTCACGGTCACTCTCTCGGGTGAAGAGTGCTTGCCTTGGCCGACAGTAGGCCGCGGCTCCAAGTTCATGGAGAAACGACTATCCAGCTACGTTTCTGTGCGTCCAAGAGAAACTGCATTGAGATTGCAGCAACACAACGGGCTGGGGGAGAAGGGGAAAGCCCATGGCCAATACTGAAGCGTGAGTGTTGCTATTACTTCTGATCCATCGTACTTAGAGAACTAACGAGTAGCTTCTCAGTCCTTCGCTAGGACTCTCGTCTCCAATTTCCCGGCTCTCCCACAGCCCGCAAAGTCAGCAATCTCAAGCAAGCACACCAAAGACAAAGGATAACGCAGACTCGCTAGATGTGTTGGAGGTGTAGCCCGTGGCAGTAACTTCATTCTACAGAAGATAGCGTTAGCAGGGATAATGGCGGCCGAGGTTCATCCCGTGTATAGTGCAGATGGTCCTTTATGTAGCCCGCAAACAGCAGCAACTCTAAGGGATACAGAGGTAACATTATAATACCCTCACGTATCACGCCGTTAGGAAGAAGAGGGAAAAGAAGCAATATTTATTCACAGTGAGGTGGATTAACAGCTTACGCTGATCCTCCTCCTCTGCGTGGAGGGGTCCTCAGTGGGATGCTGCAAAACCCGCGCAGACTACTCCACAACTGGAGTTTATCTGCCTAGTACTGGATAGTCTTAGAAAGTAAGGCCTATTATATACTAATTATATAGCTAAGTTAGAACTTAACTTATAGTTAGTAGCTAAGTAGCACTAAATATCTTTATCTTATATACTTTATTAAATCTAGGGAAACTACTTATTCCCTTAAGCAAAGGGTAACCCTAAGTTATCTCTTCTTTAATAAACTCTCTATAACTCTAAGACTCTTTTATTAATAAGTATATACTCTATTAGCTTTATATAGTCTATAAGTTAGAGCTTAGCTCTAGTTAGTTATTTCTCTTAAAGACTACTATACTATAGAATTATTATACCTTACCTTGCCTTATCTATTATATTATATCCCTTTTAAGACTTTATATACTATAGTTAAGTATACCTTACTTACTTATAGCCCTGCTTATAAGGATACTAGGATAAAGAGTACTTTTTATTTTATATAAAAGCAGTATTATCTTATTAACTATCTTTAGGAATCTAAGAATAAGGGGCAAGATAGTATAATAGATATAAGCCTACTCCTTTACTAAAATAAGTGCTTGGGAAAGAGGAGAGGTTATTATTATTATTAAATACTATATTTATATATAGAAATACTACTCTAGCACTATAAAGAGAAGAACTAAGCTTACTAAATAGCTAGCTATACTATATTAGTCTTATAAAGTGTGCCTAGGAGTATACTAGAACTTAGCTATTTAACTTAATACTTAATTATATTATAGCAAGTTAATACTAAAAATATTATAAAATATAGTTTATTCCCACTAATAAAGAGCCTATAGTATAATCTAAATAATATTAGTTTATATTAAAGATAGGAGAAACGCTTATAATAATAAATTATTAAGTATAAGAGCTAATTAAGTTAGGCTAATTTAATACTAATTAATAAATATATATACTAAGCTCTAAAATATTCTATAAATACCTTTGCTCTTAATTATAACTCTGTGGTCTCTTCTAGAGCTACTTTACTTTTAATTAGAGCCTCTTATTACTTACTATTACTCTTATATAACTTCTCTAAGCCTAGGCTTATTATTACTATTCTCTTACTAATTTCAGTAATAGAGTTTAATATTTAGGAAAGAATATTTAGGTATTAGTGTTCTTTATTAGAAACGTCTAACTATATATCTCTTAGATAGTATAAGAACTTAAGATTATTTAGCCAGAGCGCGCGTCCGACTTTATGCAACGGTTTGCTTGCTAGCAGGAACGTATCGGGTTCCTATATTGTTATCCTTAACTGGTAGAGAGCATAGGTTAAAGTGCCTCTATAGTGTTTCCCAAATTATGCCTATAAACTCGGTGAATTTGTCGTAGTCTTTTTTGCGGGGGGCTGCGTCGTAACTACAAACTTAATAAGAACTTAAGATTATAATATAATATCTTAATTTACTATAAGATAAGCCCTTAAAGCTAGTTAAAAACATAGATAGATAGTGTGATACTTAACTAAAACTAATATAGTATACCCTTATTCTTATTAATCTACTTCTAAAGCCTTTTTTCTATAGCTTAAAGAGCACTAATATTTTTAAGATACTATTTAATATATATATCTCTTTCTGTGGGGTTACTAGGGGTTACTATAGTAACTTCCTTATTCTCATAATCTAGGCTAGAGCCTAGTAGAAGTGCTTCCTAGTTATTAACCTAGCCTCTAAGGACTATTACTAAAATATAGTGCTATAAGGGAGGGTTAATATTATTAGAGATAGAAGCTTCTGTGAGAATAAATATACTTATAGCAAAGATATAAACCCTAAAGTCTACTCTATTAGTAAGCTATAGAGTTACTAAACTAATAACTAGGGTAAGAGCTAGAGTTTTATATAGATAGCTCTGGATAAAGGTGTTTAGAATATATACTACTATAGTCTGATCTAAATTAGACTTACTTAGGTTATAGAATTCTATAGTTTAGGTAATTAACTCTTTATGTTAAACCTAGCTAAGAGCTTAATAATTATTATTAAGCTATATAGAAAGTATTATCCTAGAATTACACAGAATACTACTTTTCCTAAATACTAAGGAAGGTGAGAGCTAATATAGGTTACTTTTTATATATTCTACCTCTCTAGACTTAATAAAACAGGTTAATCTATAATAATTATATAGCCTCTAGCTATTGCATAGTGATTTTACCTGCTTTATATAAGACCTTCTAACTCCGCGCCACGCTTCCTGATAATATATAGCCTTTAATTACGTAATCCTCTCCTAACTATAGCTGCACTTATATATACCTATCTCACTAGATAGCCTTATAATCCTTAACTTTATAGTTTAATAATAATATCTATTAACTTATCCTCTCACCTATTACCTGCGCTACTATTAAATACTATCTCTATTACTACTTTATCTACTAGTCTAAGCAGTCCCCTTATTTAATCAGGCTAGCTAATACCTTTATAACTATACTATTATTAGTAATACTCTCTCTATATTAAAGTAGTTAGCATAAGCTATACTTATTAATAAGCTCTAAAGAGCTGCCTCTGCCTTAGTATTATAGAGGATCTATTTTAAGAAGGGCTACTCTATAAAGTATCTAATAACCTATCTAACCTCTGTTACTAAGTCTACTTACTTATTTATAATAAGTTAGTATATCTATAAGTTCCTTATAGAGATATTAATAAGAGCTTTCTTAAGAGCTATATAAATAATATGCTCTTAGTATTATATAGGCTACTTAATAAAACAGAGAGCCTTATTAATTATATTAATACTAAACTCTTATATAATATTTTATATATTATTAATATTAATAGATATATCTTATATATAGCTAGTATATTAATATACTAGATCTAATATTAATATCTTAGAGAACTTATTATAGGTTATAGAATAAGAAAGAGAGATAGGTATAAAGCCCTATTTATAGAGCCTTTTATACTTCTAGCTATAAGAACCTCTTAGGAGGTTAAGGAGTTATCTCTTATATATATAGTATCTTACTAAAAGATTTACCTTTTAGGCATTTTTCCTAGGCTATAAGAGCCTTAGTAGCTTACTTAGCTCTAATATAATTAACCCTATTATATATAGTATAGTGTTACCCGTGCTATTACTATTCTGCTAGTCTATTTAGCTAGAGTATATATCTAACTTTATATAAGGGTTTACTTACTAGCAGAAATATATAGAGTTTCTATATTATTACCCTTAACTAGTAGAGAGTATAGGTTAAAATGCCTCTATAATATTTCCCAAATTATATCTATAAACTAGGTAAATTTATTATAGTCTTTTTTATAGGAGGGCTGCGTTATAACTATAAACTTAATAATAATTATATAGCTTACTAAGTATAGTATTAAGCTAAGAACTTTAAACACTATCCTAATTATAGGTAACCTTAGCTACCACTTTAGGGGAGATAGTGTTAAGCTTAAGCCTAAGCCTTAGCCTCTTAGGATCTAGCACTACCTATATAGCTATAATAGTGTAGTGCTGGAATATAAATAGGGCTAATAATAAAGAGCTAATATCTAGTAGTAAACTATATATTAGATAGCTTATATTATTTTATACTAGTAGTAAAGAGGAGGCTAGAAGCTTTGGGCTAGGTATTTTAGGAGCTAATAGATTAGGATATTTCCTAAGTAGTAATAGTTATTTTATAAATAATAGAAGGGGGTTAGAAAATAGTTAATATAAGGTATTATCTTCTTAATAGACTAATATATAATAGCTATACTGGTCTGCTAGCATATTATTATTATATAGTATTAGTGAATTAGAGATATTAAATACTATCTAAGTAGACTTATTTTAGAATATTAGTCTTTAGTAGATATTATTAAATACTATTTTATTAGAGTTATTATAATAGATTAATCTATTCTTAATATTAAGGAAGGCTATATTATTAAATTCTTTATCTTAAATAAATACTTTATTACTATAGTAATATACTGCCTTACTAAGGTTAATACTAGTCTATAGACCTACTAGTAATAATAAAGAAATAAGAAATAGAGAGTTAAAAGATATAGCTTATTAATAACTAGAAGTAATAGAGAGTAGTGATAAGAGAACCTCCTTTAGACTAATACTATAAATAGTGATCCTGTTTCTATTAGCAGCAGGATATTTATATATAAGATAAAATAATACCTTATTAAAGTTAAAGTTATAAAATATAGCGCTATACTTAATATACTCCTTAAAATAAAAAGATTTGCTTAGTATATCTTAGTGGTTAAGTAACTATCTAGTAGAGGGAGTCTTTTTAGGTATTATATTAGCCTTTAGAGAGCTATCTTTATACTATCTCTCTTTAATATTTACTATAGCTAGAATAGAACTAAAGGCCTTATTATTATTAATATTACTATTGTTTCTAAGTATTTTAATATTACTATTACTAATAGAGGCTATAAAGCCCCTAGAATAATAATTATCCCTAATAGGATATAGAGAGTCCTTAAGATAGTTAACTTAGTTACTTACCTCTGCTTCTAACTCCCTAGTTTCTTCTTATCTAAGTAACTCTCTAGTAGTAGCTATGTTTCTAAGTATAATATTAGTAGTTATTCTGCTTATTAATAATATTCTGGAACTTCTAAAATAGAGATAGGAGTTAATATAACAGGATATATAGGCTAGTAGCTAGTTAAGTATATTATTAAAGTTAGAGCACTTTCTAGTAAAGCCTAGTAGTTTAATCTAGAAGCATTGACCCTATCCTATATAATTAAAATAAATATAGAAGAGGATTAATAGAGTATCTACTCTCTAGGAATTAGATACTAGTTAGAGCTTATAGAAATAGTTTATAGAGATAGTAAACTCTAATATAGAGAGGGCTTAGAGAATAATATTATAAGTATTAGGTTAAATATAGTATTAAAAGGTAACTAGAGGGATAGTAAGGAGATACTTAGCTAAGGAATCCTCTAGCTTAAGGAGTTTATAATAGAGGAAATAATTATCTTAAGGAGTAGTAAGAGTATCGAGTTAGAGAATATTTAGCTAGTCTATAATAGTATATATAAGGTTAATCTAGGGTATACTAGATAAAGCAAAGGTATTAGAGATTAAATATAGCTATATCCTTAGGAGCTAGTAATATAAACACTAGAAGCATAGATTATATAGTAATATCTTTAGAAAGGTAGTAATAATTAAAGGATATTAGTAAGGTATCTATAAACTATATTACCTGAGAACTAAGAACTGAGAACCTAAAAGGAAAGACACTCTTAGCTAAAAGAGGAAGAAAGAAAATATTAACGAGAAGCAGGTATAAACACTTTATAGATACTATATTTCTATAGTAAGAGTAAAAAGACTTATCTAGTCTTAGCTTTTTATAGTAATATTAAAATTTATAATATATACTAGATATATTATTACTTATAGAAAGCTTCTCTACTAACTAGTGCCTAAATTAAAGTTAGTTAATATTGCTGGAATAGTGGAGGCAGGGTCTAGAATATATAGTGTGAGTTGGGTATAACATTAGCCCGGCTCTGCGGGCAGGCCTAAAGCAGCCTAGGCGCGCTAACTGTAACTGGAGTGTGTGCAAGAAAAAGGTACTAGAATAGGCTTAAATAAAGAGTAATATATAGAAGTTATATATATATAATAGTATTACTAATATATATATAATTTTACTTAAATTAATAATTAATAGTTTAATATATACTATATAATTATAAATACTACTCTAAAACCTTAATTATAAAATAATAATAATTATAACTACTTTTTAGCTATATAAGTATTATAATTCAATTCTTTAGATTAACTTTCTATATATAAAAGAGTTTAGCTTTAAGCTATAAAATAGTATTAATTTATATATTATTATTCTAGATATAAGTAGTATGCTCTAAAGCTACTTTAAAAATATAGTCTTAAAGCTAATTACTTAAGTATTATATTACTTAATAAATAATATAGTATATCTTAGCGAGGTAGCTTGCTTATATAATTATATTATATAATAATATTATATAAAGTAGCTTAGGTAATAAATAAGGTATTATGTTTCAGCTTATTAACTAGTAACTAGCTAGGTAGGAGAGAGAGGAGTTATTTATACTTATTCTAGCCCTTCTAGAGGCTTCTATTATATAATTCCTTATATAATAGCTTACGCAGTATATTGCGTAGATATTTAGCCTATTTAGGCTTAGTTATATATTAAAGTTATAGCTTAAACCCTTTTAGTTCTAGCTAGAAAGCTTATTAAAGATAAGGCTTTCTAGAATATTCTAGACCTTTCTATCCACAGTATAGACAGTACTATCAATACTATAATATACTATATTATATTATATAGTATATTATTAAGTATTATTATTTATTATATATTTTATAGATCTTATTTATATAGGGTGTTTAAGATATTTAAAGAATATCTTATAGTATATTACTATTATTACTTAAGTTATATAAATAAAGCTAGTTCTAGCTTTACTAATAAAGCGCTACTAGTTTAGGATATACTATACTTAAGACAAGCGCTATAGAATAAGATCTAAAATAGATTTATATTAATAAAACAATATTTCTCTATTAATAAATAATAACCTAGTGTTTATACTATAGAATATACTTTAAGTATACTAATTTAATACTTTATAATTAGAAAGTTAAAGTTAAATTTATATATATTTTACTAAATATCTCAGTATACTATAATAATTATAAGCTTAGCTTTTTTACTTTAATATATATATATATATTTCTAAATTATATTTATATACTTAAAATATTTCATAACGTTATTTTACTTTATAAAACTCTATACTTATTAAGATATCTTTTTTAATAAAATCTAACTCTAAGTTTATAATTATTTTCTATAATACTAATTATCAATTTAATTAGTATCTTTATAAAAGTAATAAATATAGTAATTAAATATTTAGTATATTATATATTTAAGGAAAGAAAACGCTCTACTAATTTATTGTTATACTATAAATAAAACCTTAATAACTTTAATACATTATAATTAGTAAAGTAAAGCGCTAAAAGAAGTAAAAGCTTAAGATAGCTAAATAGAAATCTAAGAAAGCAAAAGTTAAAGTTAAATAATAACTATTTATAAAGCTTAAACTACTAAAACTTAAATAGCTTATTTAAGTTAATATTTAATAGAATTATATTATAGTATTAAAAACCTAAATTAATTAAAAAGCTTAAGAAGTAATTTTTATTAATATGAAATATAGCTAGAGCTTACTTAGATAAAGTAGTCTTACTAACTATTATATTAAATATAGTTATATATTAGTAATTAAATAATATAATTATAGTTTCAGTACTTATTTAAATAATTTAATAATAATATAGCTAAAGTAATACTATAAGATAAACCGTTATTTAAAATAAGAATTATATAATATTTAAAAAAGCGCGTAGTACCTCTGATTTATTTAAGTAATATATAAAGTAATATATAGTATTTTTAAAAAGTAAAATACTTTAAATAAAAGCGCTTAGTGCTTATATTATATTTAGTTAAAAGTCCCTAAATAACTTAAATAATAATGTAAAGAAAGATTGCTTTTATAGAAATTAATACCTCTAGGATTTAAGATAATACTCTTAAGTAAAGTCTACTTTAATTGGAAAAACTAAATAGAGAGTTTTAAATATATAAAAAGTCGCCTTTATTATAGTTTAAAAGTACTTTAATAAGTTACGCCAAGTAGTACTTAAAGCTAAATATAAAAAGAAAAGTTAGCTAAGAAATAATAAGCTTATTTCTAAAGTTAAATCTTATAGAAATACTAAAGGTATATCTTAATAAAAATACTAAAGCTATAATTAATAACATAGTATCTAGATATATAAGAATTAATAATATAATTATATAATAACTTATTAATAATAATCTATAAAATAAATATAATAAATAATATCTTATAGATAATAAACACTTTTAATAATCTATATAAGATTAACTAGTAGTAATAACCTTATATATATATATATTTAGGATCTTTATAATAAGCTTTACAAACCTTATATAGAGTATATTAAGATTATTATATAGTTTATATCTTACTACTTAGATAATTATTAGCTTTAATAACTATATTTTAAAATATCTTCTCTCTCTCTTCTTTATTAAGTTTATAGTTATAACACAGCCCCCCTGCAAAAAGGACTATAATAAATTTACCCAGTTTATAGGCATAATTTAGGAAACACTATAGAGGCACTTTAATCTATACTCTCTATTAGTTAAGGATAATAATATAGAAACTCTATATATTCCTGTTAGTAAGCAAACTCTTATATAAAGTTAGATATATACTCTAGCTAAATAGACTAGCAGAATAGTAATAGTATAGATAATACTATACTATATATAATAGGGCTAATTATATTAGGGCTAAGTAAGCTACTAAGGCTTTTATAGTAATACCTTTACTAAACCTTTTAGTAAGGTGCTGTAAAAAATACCTAAAAGGTAAACCTTCTAGTAAGGTGCTATATATATAAGAGATAACTTCTTAACCTCCTAAGAGGTTCTTATAGCTAAAAGCATAAAAAGCTCTATAAGTAGGGCTTTATATCTATCTCTCTTTCTTATTCTATAATCTATAATAAGTTCTCTAAGATATTAGCATTAAACCTAGTATATTAATATACTAGCTATATATAAGGCATATCTATTAACGTTAATAATATATAAAATATTATATAAGAGTTTAGTATTAATATAATTAATAAGGCTCTCTATTTTATTAAGCAGCCTATATAATACTAAGAGTATATTATTAATATAGCTCTTAAGAGAGCTCTTATTAATACCTCTATAAGGAACTTATAGATATACTAACTTATTATAAATAAGTAAGCAGACTTAGTAACAGAGGTTAGATAGATTATTAAGCACTCTATAGAGTAGCCTTTCTTTAAATAGACTCTCTATAATACTAAGGCAGAGATAGCTCTTTAGGGAAATATTAGTGAGTATAGCTTATGCTAACTGCTTTAATATAGAGAGAGCATTGCTAATAATAATATAGCTACTAGTAGATAAAGCAGTAATAGAGATAGTATTTAATAGTAGCGTGGGTGATAGGCAAGAGGATAAGTTAATAGATATTATTATTAAACTGTGAAGTTAAGGATTATAAGGCTATAAGCTAATAGATAGGTATATATAAGTGTAGCTGTGGTTAGGAGAGTTATAATTATATAAGTAAAGGCTATATATTATTAGGAGGCGCGGCGCGGAGTGAGAAGGTCTTTTGCAAAGCAGGTAAAATCACTGTGTAATAGCCAGAGGCCTCTCTCTCCTTTATAAAAGGGGTTATAACTTAGATTTAATACTAATATAATTAATATTACTTAAATATTAGTTTCACTATTAAACTATTAAAAATATATATACTTTCTTTATACTTAAATTTATTAGCTTTTATTATAACTTTAACTAACTTAGTAATATCTATTATATAAGCTACTTTTCAGTCTCTTTTACTACCTAGCTATCTATTCTTATAAGTTATAAGCTTAGCTTAAACCTATTTAAAAATATCTTATTTATCTAAGTACTTTAGAACTTTAATAGGAAAGCTTTAAGCTTATTCTATATATTAAAGTTGCCTATTTAAGCTATAATTCTAAGATATATAGACTCTATACACTCTATACTAAACCTAAGATTATAGCTAGCTTATCTTACTAACTATAGAACTAAAGGCTACTTTAAGAAGCTATTTAAAGCTCTAAAGTATTTAATTATATTTCAATAAACCTCTTTATCTTCTATAATAAGACTTTAGCTTAACTATTTAATATAGCTTATATTAATTATACTTCTAAACTTATACTTAGCTTCTCTAGATCTTAGTTTACTTTTATCTTTATTATACCTATTTAAAGCTTATTATAAACTATATACTAACTATTATAATTAGATTTATATATTTTAGCGTGAATATATAGAACTTAAAGCTTTGATATATATATATATATATACTGTTATAGAATAATTCTAAGTTATATAGTAATATATTAAGATATAGTTAATTAATATCTAACTAATAAGAGCAGCGCGCGCGTGTATAAAAGTGCTATATATATAGAGATATAATTAGATAATACTATATTATAGTAGAAAATAATAATAATCTATATCTTATTACCTATAGCTTTATATAAGAATAATATATAACTTTTCTAAGATAAGAAGTAAAGCAGAGAGGTAGAAAGGATATAAAGATATTACCTATAATTAAATATAGTTAACATAGGCAAAAACAGAATAAATCCTGCAATATTATATAGCATTTAGATAGAGCGAAGATTATAGATATTGAAAGATATATATATTAATATATTAATATTCTTCTAAGGTCTAGAAAGAAGGAGGGAAAAGATAGGTATATATAGATAATTCTTTCTTAAGGCTTTATATACTCTTAGGCGTTAATTATATCTTAAATATAGGCCGTAATAAGCTATATAAGCACCTTAGTAAGCGTATATACTTTTTTTAGTAATAAGGTTCTAAAGGATACTACTATAGTAATAGTTTAACCTTATTCTTAAATCTTACTATTCCTTCTAAAGTATATTAATCCTTATAATAATATAAGGTCTATATATATAGTATATATACCAGGATATGCTATTTTAGGTAAGGATTCTAAATATATTACTTATTATATTATACCCCTTAAGTTTATAGTTATAATACAGCTCCCCATAAAAAAGACTATAATAAATTCACCTAGTTTATAGATATAATTTAGGAAACACTATAGAGGCACTTTAATCTATACTCTCTACTAGTTAAGGATAATAATATAGAAACTCTATATATTTCTATTAGTAAGTAAACCCTTATATAAAGTTAGATATATACTCTAGCTAAATAGACTGGCAGAATAATAATAGTATAGATAATACTATACTATATATAATAGAGCTAATTATATTAGAGCTAAGTAGGCTACTAAGGCTCTTATAGCCTAGAGAAAACACCTAAAAGGTAAACCTTTTAGTAAGGTATATATAAGAGATAACTCCTTAACCTTCTAAGAGGTTCTTATAGCTAGAAGCATAAAAAGCTCTATAAATAGAGCTTTATATCTATCTCTCTTCTGAATCCTTATTAATCTATAATAAGTTCTCTAAGATATTAGCACTAGACTTAGTATATTAATACACCAGCTATATATAAGGCATATCTATTAATATTAATAATATATAAAATATTATATAAAAGTTTATTATTAATATAATTAATAACCTCTATTTTTCTAAGCAGCCTAGATAATACTAAGAGTATATTATTAATATAGCTCTTAAGAAAGCTCGTATTAATACCTCTATAGAGAACTTATAGATATACTAACTTATTATAGATAAGTAAATAGACTTAGTTATAGAGATTAGCTAGGTTCTTAGATACTCTATAGAGTAGTGTTAGATTATAGAGTCCAGAACGCGCGGTGCAAGTTAGATACTATGTTAGTCCAGCTCCGCGCGCGGGTCCTGTTAAATCGACCCCTTGGCGTATGCAGTGACGCGCCAAGTGTGTGTAAAAGCAGCAGCAACTGTGGCGCAATAGCATAACACGGACATTAGCTACTTTTAGGTATAAATAACGCGTGGATCTATACATAGAGATTTCTAGATAGCTATATATTAATATATTATTATTTTTATACTCTATACTATATAATTTAATAATTAATAGTCTAAATATTATAAATAATACTAATTAAAGCTATCTAGATAAATCTATAGTATTAAATCTATCTATATATTATTAATATATAAGTTTATAGTAAACCCTCTGCTACTAGTGCTGCTATAGCCTCTAGCTTATTAACTATACTAAATAGTCTAGCTAATTAGCCTCTTTAGTAAAATTAAACCTAATATAGACTTTAGTTAATAAAACTATAGAAGTATGTTAATCTAGAGAATAAAGTAAAGGAGAACCTTAATACTATTCTAAATACTATCCTAAGAAAGCTAAAGATCTAGAACTATCTCTAGAAAGCTAACTTCCTAGTAGCTAATATCTAGAATACTAGAATAGGAAAATCCTTTACTTTAGTATTTAGTATAGCTTAGCTAGAGTTAGAATAAGTAATATTAATAAGATCTAAACTAGTATATTTCTTTAATAACTTAATAAGATAAGACTAGTATATATATATAATATAGCTATTAATATATAAGAATAAGATAAAGGATATTAAGGACTTATATAAGATTATAGTTTAATTTAAGAACTATATTTAAGAGATAGTTAACTCTAAGTATTAATTAACCTGCTTTATACCTTAAAACTCTATTACTAATATTATTATCTAGCTAAAAATAAGAGCTAGGATTAATAATATCTAGTAACTTAAGTTAGTAAGGGTAGTTTATATAGAAGTTTTCTAAATCTTCTATAAAGAAAAGATTATAATCTAGAAATCTATTACTAAATAGGTTAATAAGTATAAATTAGCTATATCTAAATTAAGAGTAGTTAATATAGTAGAGAGTAGTAAGAAGTTAGGATAGTTTAATAACTTTATTTATACTACTTACTAAACCCCTCTCTCTTTATAGGCTATAACTTATAAGTTAACTTATAAAAAGGAGATTAATAATAAAACTCTAAAGCTTAATAATTTTATTAAGAATATATAAAGTAAAGTTTTAGAAATAGTTAATACTATAACCTTAAAATTATATATTATAAAGAGTGGAATATTTAGACTAATAATAACTAACCTTTTTATCTACTTAGTAAAGACTTCTTAATCTTAAAGTAAGTTAAGAAAGAGAAAAATTAATAAAAGGTTTAATAATTAATAAGATAAGTATAAAAAGGAAGTTAGTAAGTATTAAGTATATATAGGTTATTACTATCTATTAAAGTGCTAGTATATCTTTATTAATAAGGTACTTAATAACTAGACTCTAAATAAGATAGTTACTAACTTTATAAAGAAGTGATATAAGGGAGAATTAGTAAATAAGATTAACTATTTAAAGATCTCTATAAAGAACTAATAACTCTTAAAGAGATATAGAGAAAAAGCAGAAGTTAAGAAGGTAGTGTTTGCTATAAATTATACTTATAAGTTATCTAAATTAATATTATTAGATTTAGGTTTAATAGTTTATATTTTAAATAACCTTAAATACTTTAAGACTTTATATAGTATTTATAAGAAAGACTTTATCTTTATAGGATCTAAACTAATACTAATTAAAGGGTATAGATCTATAATTATAAATATTATTAAACCTAAAGGTTATCTAGTAAAACTATATCTCTTTAATACTATTTATTATAGTACTATAGTAAGTAATCTTATATTTTATAGAAGCTTAAAGAAGAAAGATATTTACTAAGATAATAAACTAGATAACTATTATCTTTAATAATAAGATAGTATATTTATTACTAAAGTACTTAATATTTATAATTAATATATTCTTAAGTATATATTAAAGAAGCTTTAAGTAGTGTTTTATAATAATACTATACTAATCTCTCTATAATATAATATCTATACTACCTTAATAAGAAAAAAGCTAAGAAAGAGTATTTATAGTAACTAGTACTCTTAACTTAGCTATATAGAAGAGACTATAATATACTACCTAGAGATAGTAATATATAGTATAAGGGTAAAGGGTAGAATATCCCTGATAATAGTAGACTATAATATATATAGCTTAGGGAAGATAATTTAATAAGTATACTAAATACTAAGAGAGTTTATTATAACCTTAATACTAGGGAGATAAATAGCCCTAGACTTCTACTTATTTAAATAAGGATATAGAGGCTTTATAACTCTCTTACTCTTTATAGATTAACTATTAGGTTATACCTAGAATTACTATCTTAAAGATTACTTAACTAGAACCCTTATAAAAATATTTATCTAATTTATTAACTTAGTTAAAAAGAAGCTAAAAGTTATAATTAAAGTATTTAAATATAATAATAAAATTCTAAAATATCTAGAGATAGAGAGGCTTATCTAGATAATAGATATTTAAATTAAACTATTAATACTAAATATATAAGCTTAAAATAGAAGAGGAGAAAGAATTATAGTAGTTATAAAGATAAAGGCTAGATATCTTTATTTATTATTAAAACTTCTACTCTATTTATAGCTAGAGATCTATATAGCAGTAATCTATATATATAACTATACTCTATTATAGTTAAGAGATTAGAAAACCCTTTATAAGCTTCTATACTAGTTTATAAAAAGCAATAATACTATACTAAATATCTCTTATCTATAATAATATAGCTATAAAGTATTTACCTTAACTATATAAGCTTAACTTTATAAAAACTATCTCTAGTGCTTTAACCTAAGAGCTTAGATTAAATACTTTATTACTTATATCTTATTAAACTCTTACTAAGTATAATATCTAGTAAAGCAAAAAGTTATTACTATAAAAGATATTAGGTTTAATAAAAATATAAAATTTAGTAATAATATTAATAAGTAAAAGGATAACCTCTAGGAGATAAATTAGAAAGAGATATATAACTACTATAATAATATTATTAAGTTAATAAAGCTATAATAAATACTAAACCTAGATAATACTAAGGATAATAAAGAAGCTAAATAGTTACTGCTAACTAATCTAATAGAGATTAATAAGGTTAATATACTAACTAAGTCCTAGCTATAAAATAAGTTTAAATATTTCTAAGCTTAGTTCTAACTTATTACTCTATCTTAATCTCTATCCTTATCTTTTTTCTAAGTAATAGAGAATCTTAAGGTAAAGAGAAGAGGGGTTATTACTACTAAATCTAAGAAGTTTAGGATTAATTTAAGAACTTTTTATAAAGTAGTATTTCTAGCTAGTATAAAACTAAGTAAATTAATTAAGTAATAAAATAACCTCTATATCTATTTATAGTCTAGCTAACCTAGTACTAGTAAGGAGTATAACTAGGTATTAAGCTTTAAAGCTAGGAGCCTCTTACTTAGTTTAATAATAATAAATAATTCTGCTATAAATAGGTTAAAGAGGTATCTAAAAGGAACCTGCTAGAGAGATTTGCTATTATCACTCTTATTTTATAGCTAACTAGCTAGTTATCTATTAGGGAATAAGTTTAGAGAAGCTACAAAATTATATCTAAATAGTTATAAACTATTAAAATTATAGATTAAAGTATCTAGTATAATAGTATAAGGTTATAAAGTTCTTAGCTATTACTAAGTATATATTTATAAACTAAATAAGTATAGAAAACTTATTAAAGTTAAAGCAAGACTTATTATTAGAGAAGATTAATAGCTTTATAATCTAAGAGATATCTATACTATTACTTTAGCTAGTATATTTTTTAGAACCCTTATTATAGTTATAAACTAGTTTAATATAAACCTCCTATAGTATAATATAGTTAATACTTTTATTTATACTAATCTTAATAAAGAAGTCTATATAGAGATAGCACTATAGTATTAAAAAAGCAGATATATTTTAAAGTTACTTAAAGCTCTCTATAGACTTTACTATTTACTACTTTTATAATAATAATATCTAGAAATAGGTTTTATAGTAAATAGATTTAAGTAAGTAGCTAGTAAAAACTATTACTAGTAAAATAGTAAGATCCTATTTTTCTTTTATATTAATAACTATATATTTATATATTCCCCTTTTAAAGAGATTAAGATAAGATAGCTAATTAGTAAACTTTAACTATAATATTATCTTAAAAAAGAGAAGGATATTTAGTAATTTCTAGAAATTAAGGTTATTTAAGATTAATATAACTATAAACTATAGCTTTTATAGTTATTTTTCTTTAAGAAGCTATTAAAACTCCTAGATAGTAAATTAATAAGATACTATAAAACCCTAATAATATAAAAAGAACTCCTGCTCTATAAAGGAGAGGTAATAAAGGCTAATATTATAAAATACTAGTAAAAAGTAGAATCACTGCTATATACTATAGTGATAATAAGACCTAATATCTTATTTATAATTAGCAGACTTACCTACTTTAACTAAAACCCTAGTTCTTATTACTAATATACTACTAACTATATTATTTAATATCTTATATAAATAAAGAGACTATACCTAGAATATAGAGTTTCTAAGGAATTAACTAAAGAACTTAAAGTTCTATTAGATACTAGGTTTACTAATAATATATAAAACTATAAAGATTTCTAATTCTTTATAATAAAGCTTTTTAGAGAGATAATATTATAAAGAGTAAATAAGTAAAATATAGTTACTATATTAACTATAGAGGCAGAGCTTCTCACTCTTTTATAAATAGTAAAGAAAGAACTATTTATAAGTTAACTTATCACTACTCTATAAATCTCTCTCTTAAATAATAAACTACCTAAATTTACAGGTTCTATAGCTATTAATATACTAAAAGTTATAATCTAGTATAATAACCTATAAACTATAAACCTTATTATAAAGGAAATATTCTAGCTATAGATAAAACTCTGCTATATTAATATTTATAACTACTAACTATAGTAAGAGGTTATAGAAGAATATATTAAGGTTATCTACACTCTTTTAGCTAAATTAATAATAAATAAACTTATAAAAGCCCTATTATAATAGTTTTATAAGAGATTTATTACTTAACTAGGCCTTATTAATAAGTTATAAATAATTATAGAGGCCTAGAGAAGAGAGGAGTTATAAGATATTAATAATAATATTAGGCCTAGATTTAAGTAGGGCTAATACCTAACCTAAAGAGGTAACTTTATAGTTACTATATTAGTTAAATTAACTTATTAAATCTATTACTAAGTATAATATTATATCTATAAAAAGAGAGAGTATTATGCTAATATTTAAGCCTCTAAGTATATAATTTACTAAAAATTTTATTTATATAAAATTACGTTTTCTTTGCCTTTTTATAACTATATAATAACTCCCCTCTAGAAGCTAATAATACTTTTATAAGCTATGCTAATAAGACCTTACTATTAATAGCAATACCTCCTTAAAATACTCTATAAATAATAATAAAGAGTAATAGAGAGTAGCAATCCCTCTTAATATAAATAAGTAATTCTATAAAATAAAGTAGTTAAATTAAGATAAGATAAGTAACTATAAAAGGAGTAATACCCTCTCTATATAATAACCCCTCTTACTAATAATATTCTTAAGCTAGCACTACTTAAATAAGTCTATTATTACTAACTCTCTAGGTAAAGCCTATAAAGCCTTAAGGTAAATAAAATACTAAGTTTATAATATTATAATTAAGAGCTAAGAGCCTAAATACTTTATAATAATCTATAAATAATATTAAGGGATAATACTAGAAAAGGAATTATAAAATAAATAAATAATAGAGTTATAAAGTTATTAATAAATATATTAAAGATATTAGATAACTTTATATTAAATAGATATATTTAGATAACCTTAAATATACTAGATTTAAGTACCTTAGAGTTAATTAGCAAAACTTAGCTAGTTATACTAAATTATACTATATTATACTATATTATATTAAAACTAAAGGGGCATATTAAATTAACCCCTTAGTATATATAGTAATATGCTAAGTATATATAAAAGTAGCAGTAACTATGGCATAATAGCATAATATAGATATTAGCCACTTTTAGGCATAAATAACGCGTGGATCTATGCACAGAGATTTCCAGATAGCTACACATCAATACATCATCATTTTGCACCCCATACTATACAATTTGACAAAGCCTTTCTATAAGATCTAGAAGTTATATACTAGCAGTATAGCTAGTATAAATAGAGTGCTAACTTGTAATACTAGTACCTATACAGAAGTCTTTATGCTTTAGGGGTCTGGCAACACGCTTTATATATTTATAGCGGCGAGTTTAGCTAGGTCAACCTCTTATAAAGCAATTAATTTAGTGGCTACACCTACTTACGCTTCAGTCCAAGCAGCATAAGCAATCTAATTCTAAAATAGATACTGCAGTCTCAGCAATAGCGCTATGGAATGCATACAGTAGGATTAAAAATCACACAGGCTGGATAGTTAATTAATTATTTATATAGTTTAGTGATTTTATATTATGTTACTAATATATTATCTCCCTATTTTACTATGTTTTAAGTAGTGTTTTTAAAAAGGCTATGAATGACTCCACTAGCTTATGATACGACCCATTTAAGTTAACCTTCTATTTTATCCCAATCGACCGCAAGGAGAGTTGCCGACCTGGTAAGTCAATCCAGTGTTCTGACCGCTGTAGAAGAAGGCCGAAATATCGCTGCCGTCGCAGACAGGCGCGCCGGTTGAGACGATGCCCAGGCAGTTGACGCCAGGCTGGTACTTGACGCCGAGGCAGCTGCTGTCCGTGACGCAGGCAACGCAGCAGTTGTAGTAGTTGGTGGGTACTCCGAAAGACCTCTCCGATCGGATGCCATCCAAGGGAACGACGAGGTCGACCGGCAACCCTTCATACGTGGACACCTTGTTGTCAGGTCCGCAGAGAAGATCGTAGGAGGTTGGGGTTGGTCCGGCTTGCTCATAGACGGTCTCGGTGCTGGTGGCGACGACTTGGGTGGATGTTGTTGTCGTGGTGAAGACGGCGGTGCTGGTGGTGGAGTAGGACAGAGTGGTGGACGCCGGGGCTGGCAGGACGGTGGTGGTGGTGTAGAGGGTGATAGTGAAGCCAACGGTCACCGTGTTCCGAGGAAGGGTGGTCACGACGGTGCGTGTCTTGGTCCAGACGCTGGTGGTGGTGGTTGTGAAGGTGGAAGTGCACTTCTGGGCGACAGCTTGGGCTTTGGCGCCAGCCTTCTGCAGTGCCAGCTTCTTGTTATTACTCGACACGGCTCGCTTGCGTTCGGGGAAGACGGATTGAATGGGAGTGAAGCCAGCGGGGCGAGGCACGGTGGAAGTCGCTGGAGCGGTAGTGCTGGTGGACTGAACGGTCTGTGTCGAGGGCTCAATAGTCTGAGCTGTCTGGGTGGTTGTCGTGAAGACGGTGGAGGTAGTGGAGAAGGTGGTGACAGCTTGAGGCAGCTTGCTGGTCCTTATGCTCAGCGAGAGAGCGAACTTAATGCTGGTTGCCGCCTTGGGAGTCTTTGTGGATGTGACGGTGGTGGTGACAGCTGTGTAGGAAGTGAGGGAAGTGGTACAGACTCCCGCTGGCGCTGCTGGAGCTGGCGCTGGGGAGGCCTCCAGCAGTTCTGGGAGGGTGGCCAGGAATAGGCACGAAAAGAGAGTCTTGAGCTGCATCTTGGACTTGTGATATGTGTAGCTTGAAGGAAGAACAGCGAATGTGGTGGTAAGAAGGGAGTCCTCGTCCAGACACCAGCAACCAGTGGTCTTATACCCCAGGGCCAGCTGTCGCTGAGCCCGCCATCTTCAAGATCTCCAGTGTCTGAATAGAGACAATAAAGTAGGATTTAGGCCCGTGGCTTGCCCAGCCTCACCGCGCGCATTCCCGGTCGACATGGCCTTTGTGGCGCTCGGAGTAAGCGCAGTGGCGATGCACATCCAGGCCTGATGGAGAGCGTCACGTGCGGGTCCGTCGACGCCTATTTCAACAGCACAGCATCTAGACGTGGCCATGTACGCAGGTGGCTGGATTCGCGAGTCAATCCCTCCTGCAAAGCTTCACCACCTGGACGCAGATCTCCTCTTCGGATCCTTGGGTTTGAGAGGAACACCGTAGGCCGCATCGCCCATCATGGTGGCCATTGGCAGCCGCTGATAGCGGAAATTTCCGAGACATAAACAATTTCGTTTCCCTTAGCCTCCCACCTCGCTTTCATTCACATCAAGGAACGTATCTTTCCAGCGCTTCGCCCAATCAAGATCGTCGTCGTTGTTAATAGCGATTGCGGGAGAAAAGAGGCGGCGCTGTGTGTAACTGACGTGGGGAATAAGGTGCAGAAAAACCAATAGAAAGAAAGGCTTGGTTTCATGTACGAGGGTTCTATTCAGCATGTTTTCCACACTATTATAGACATAAAGCCAATCGGACATGGTAAAGCACTGCATATCAAGAGCCAACACTGACAACATGTTGATAAACCCCCACCAGAGAACGATCTCAAATACCATACATGGAGTCCGCTAACGACAGATCACCACACCCATACCACGTCATCCCCGTTAGCGCCGGCCCATAGCCTGCTCGCTCTCCTCCACAATCTCCCGCCGCCGCTCGGGGGACAGCATATCCCACCACCATTCAAAACGCCGGTTCTGCAAGGCCTTGTAGGCTTTGTCGTCGAGGTTGCTGGGGTTAAGAACAGCCGGCTGTTGATCCACTTGCATCAGCCTTGGTGTAGGTAATGCTTAGTGGGCCGGGGCGCTGAGGCTGCCTTGGCCTCCTGCTGTGTTATTATAGGCCGCGTCTACCGTCGTGGGTCCTGTGGCCGGTTCCGTGGTGTACGGAACTGGCTTGCTGGAGCTGGGGAGGTGCTGGGAGCTGTTGCCAGCCATATATAGGAGTCCTTGATTTCTAAGGTTAAAGCCGACGCCATTGTTGGATGCGTGTTGCCTGAGGGAATTGTTGAAGTGAGTGTGATTCTGGGTGTCAATGGAGTTAACGACACGGTTCTGGCCAGTATGGCTGTTGGCGAGGGTCTCTGCGTCGTTGACTCTGTTACCGCTGAAGTTGAAGATACCGCCGTTATGTTACCCGAGGTAATTGTTGGGGCGATTCTGGTTCTGGGGGTTGTTAGAGTTGGATGCGTGGTGCCCAAGGTAATTATGCCTTATTTAATTAAAGGTAAACTCTTATAAAACCCCTAAGGATTCTTAATATATACTCTATATATACTATATTTATACTTATTAATATATAGGTTTCTAGCTAGAAACTATAAAGGTTAAGCATATTATAAAAGGATAGTAACCTTATTTTGACTATTAAAAGCAGTACTTATAGTTTATAGTAAATTAACTTTAAAGTAGTTATAGATCTTATATATCCTAAAGTAAAGAAGGAGTTTACCTATATATACTCTTAGTATATATAAAGAAGGAGTATTTAATAAGCTAGAAAGACTTATATATACTAACTACTATTATATTAAGCTTATTTAAGAGGCTAAGAATAACTTTATTTCTAAAGTATATAGATAGCTATATAGATAAAGATAAAATATATATATAAGATCTCTATACTAAGAAAAAGATAATATAAGAGTATAAGTATAGCTAAAGGCCTAGATTAGGGAAGAATAATAACTTTATGCAATAATAGGTATATAGTAGTGTATTAAGTATAACTTAGCTTCTTCTCTAATAGTATATAGAAGCCCCTTTTAAAGTGTGTATATATTGCGCAAGGGTTTAGCGCCTGCTTAGCGCTACCTACTAATATCCTTATAGATAAAGAGAAACTTAGTAAGGTTTAGTAATATATAGAAGTAAAGCTTAATATTATATAGTAATATACTAATCTTATTATTATCTTAATAATAGAAAAGGCTTAGTATATACTTATAGAATTTTAGCTTACTATAATAATACTAACTTACTTTATTATTGCTAATATATATATTAGCTATTTACTATTAGTATTAATCAAGCTTTATAGATATTTAAAGTTAACTCTACTCTACTTAATAAAACTATATAAGTAAAGTACTATAGCTTAGAGTAGCTTAGCTTTAAATAATTAATATATTAAATCTATATATAGTATATACTTAATATATACTAAAACTATATATTAAGGATACTTATACTATCCTAAGTAAAAGTCTAAAATCTTTAGTTTTAGTAAGTATATCTTAGTTTCTAAATTTTAAACAATAGTAGCTAAATATAAAGCCTAAAGGTATATCTTTACTATTTATACTAAAATATAGTAAAGATACTATAATTTTAATTAGTATATATATACTCTATACTTTACTTAGATATAAACTCTTATATATATTTAATTAGCTTTTCTATAACTAACTTTAGTACTTTATAGATCCTCTTTAGGGCTTATAGCTTCTCTAATACCTTTAGAAAGTCCCCTTTATCCTAAGTAGGATTTAGAGTTTTAAGTATTAAGTATATAAACTTATAATACCTAATACTACTATACTAATAGAATTAGTCCTAAACTTAGTTTATATCCTTCTTTAGCCTAAGATAAGGTTAGTATAATAAATATAATAATAATATTTACTCTATATATACCCTATATAACCTACTCTAAGATTAAGTAGGAACTCTTAGTAAGCTTTAAGGTTTCATAGTTTAAATACTAAATAGTTTAAGTAATATCTAGAATAAGCTTTTATATATAGGAATATAATATATTTCTATCTTATATATTATATAAGATATAGTAGAGGATTCTATTTAGATAAGTTTCTGGGTATACTAAAGTTGTTAAATAGTTATATATAGTATATATAGTAACTTAGTAGCTACTACCTTTTACTATAAGGATACTCTATATACTAATAGTATTCTAGTATATTAGCTAGGTATATACTAGAAATATATAGTAAATAAACTTACTTTAGATAAATCTATATTATATAATATACTAACTTTATTCTAAGTATTATCTATTAATATATTCTTATAATAATAAGTTTAAGTATTAAGCTAGTATATTATATAATAAGTAAAGCTTATAATAGAGTTATTATTCTTAAGCTTCTTTTTGCTTTAGGTACTTATTAATAGAAAAAGAAAGTAAAATTATAAAGTAGTAGATTAGTCTTAATAAACTATGCTAAGTTAGTAGTAAGATTAATAAGAGTAAAAGGAGAGTCTATTATAAATATAGATACTATAATAATAAAATCAAAGAATTATAGATATTAAGTTTATATAGACCTTAGTTCTAGTATAAATAGTATATATATAGTATATATAGGATATATAGTAATTCTTTTATTTATTATAAACTAGACTAGCTTATTTAATATATATAGTATATATTAGGTATAAATGAAATATATATAAAATATTATATAACTCTATTATTAATATATATTATAGTTCTATTTTACTCTAGCATAGTATTTATTCTATTTAGATATAAGTGGAATTAATATATCGTTATATTACTATAGTGCAGATAGTATAGCTTGAATAACTTATGCATTCCTCGGGCAGACTGTTAATCCGGCCCCTCTGTTCTTTTTAGACCCCCCTGTCAGCTGAAAACCCGACGTTCCGGACCCTCTAATCTGACAATAGGTACCTTAGGGATAGAGGACCGTGCGCTCCAGCAAATCAAAATCACTGGCATGCTGTGGGGGCTGGTCACCCAGCGCAACCAAACCTAGGTAGGTAAGGTAAGGTTAAGGGAAACTCCACGGACGTCAACACTTCAACCTCCATCGCTGCCACCACAGCCACGACCACAACCACGACCACCATCACTATGCCTCGCATCACATACGCCGCGACACAATGACCGACAGATTGTCTCCCGAACGCCGACGAATTCTCGAGTGGATTGACTGTATCACCGACGGCCCACCCGAGCCTAATATCAGTGTCTCGAACGATAAATCTCCAGCGGTTGTGTCCGCTAAAAACAAGCTCAAGCGCAAGTGGCCTTGGTCGCCCTCATCTTTGATCGAAATGTCGTCCTCGCTATCCAAACGACGACGAGGGTCGCTTTCATCATCCCTCGCTTCTTCTTCACAAAGCCATGCGACCGACGTTGAGGACACCCCACGCATGAACAAAAGCCATCGTCCCAACCTGCCAGCCCGAACACCCTCACAGGCCAGCAGAGCCAGTGGCGCAACCAGCACATCGCGCGTCTCCCCTTCGAAGCAAATTGCCCAACGCCGGAATAAACACTCGCCTGTTGCCGTCAGTCAATACGACATCGAGGACCCCCGCGTCCCCCCCTCCCTGCGACGTGTATGGACCGCTCTGACTGCGTTTGGCCGAGGGTTTGGCGTCATTCCCAAGTCCAAGGAGGCCGAAATCACTGAAGCCAAAAAGACGTCAGCACGGCTCGAATTAATAGAGGGGGGCTGGGTTTTTGATGAAACCTCCGACAGAGACCAGCTGGGGTCTTCGCCCTCCGTTGCCCAGGTCCTCGACGTCCTCAGCGCCGCCAAGACATGCGCAAACGAGAAGTACTGCGAGGCTTCATGGAATATTTGCGTCCACCGCGACATCCTCCAACTTGTCTTGCCCATGTACACTGCAGAGAAAAATGCCGTCTTCTTTATGCCTTGGTACGCCCATTTTCTCCTCCCTGACGATGCCTGCAGCCCTGTCCTGCCAGCATGCCCAGCTAACCATCCCTCGTAGTCCGACGGCTAAGATCCTCGACGCATATGCTGATGGTCGCGGCCCCTCCCGAAAGGTTGACTTTTGCTTCGTGGTTGAGCCTGGCACTCGGGCGGCTGATGCTATCCGCGCGATCCAGCACGAGGACGACCTCTTGGCCGTGTCTATCAACCATACCGATTACCAACCCTTATGCTGCCGGCCTATCGGCCTGAGCATCGAAAGCAAGGCGGAGGGCCAGGGGCTTAACGATGCCCAGAGTCAGCTTTTGATCTGGCTTGAGGCCCAGTGGCGCCTGCTGCGCCGGCTAGCGAGCCGCGTCGACCCTCCCCACCGTCTGCCCGATTTCCTCCCCGCTATCATCGTCGAAGGGCACAAGTGGCACTTCTTGGCCAGTACGATGGATGGAAGTAAAACAGTATGTTCTCCTCTTTTCTTCTCGCTATAGATGTGACGCGCTGACAACGTTAGATTTTGTGGGCGGATCTTGCTCTGGGCACAACGCAGCAGGCTATTGGCGTCTACTCGATTGTTTGCTGTCTGCAATACCTCTCGCGCTGGATCACAAACGACTATTGGCCGATTTTTCAACGCCTCTTATCTCCCACTGCAACACCGGATCCGACGTTTAATACGACTGCTACCGCGGCCATTGACCCGACAGGATGAAGGGGCTACGAAGTTCTCGGAAACCATTCACGCTGCCAGTGGCGGCCCAGTGTCTCGCAGGCATTAAGCGGGAGTAGGCACGCTGAATTTTCTGCACGCTGGGACAGTTGGCTTCCCTTGGAAGAGTGCGCAGTGGAATATGGAGAATGAGTCGTTAGGCATTCGGCCTATGGTGCTGGGACGTATTGATAAGGGCTGAGCTCCAGCCAGATAGCGTGATAGTTGATATATAGTTTGGTAAAGACCTATTTGATGATAATGCTACTCCTGCTACTAGAGCGACATTTTAACCGGCTATATATTGACCTAAGCCCTAAAGTTCTATACTTCTTATCCTTATTCCTTAGTCTCTCTTAACTTTTTGCTGCAGATCATCAAACCTCCACACGCCGCTAACGGGCCGGTCCGCCGAATACCACCTCAGTCACCTCAGTCTTAGTGTAACTTTCGTATCAGACCCCAGATTCCAGTCAGCCTCCACTCTAGCGTGCAGCATTCATTCATCAGCCGTTTGTGATCCGTTCTTCTGCCGCCTGCTGTTTGGCCTAAACCCACACTATCGCCGATGCGACTAGCAATCTACCTAGATAACTATCTTCCCTAAATTAAGCATATGACCACTGGATCTAGTAGTCAGGACACAGACTGCTATTTCTAGTATAACTTTCCCCTGCAAAGATCGCATGCGTAGACCGCTGATGTAGATGCAGAAGTACCCGTCCTGATTCACGGGCAACAGGGAATGCCCTGGTTGTCTGTTGGGAGGAAACGCAGCTGCAGAATGGAATTCAAAAAAGAATGAATATCCATTCTCTCGCTTGTCCCTCACTTGTGTTGACCCTGTCTACAGCGTCCAAGTCGCCTGACAAACCGCAAGATCTGCTGTGATAATTGAGCAATCGCGTCACGCCTTCGACCTTTAATTGACGCTGAATAGAGCAACACGCGGGCGAAACCCATAAAAGTTGAAGGATAAGGCCTTGTAGCTTCTATAGCCGGGACTTTGCATAAGACCGGCTGGAGAGCAGCATTAATATGGACCCTATGTGCAACAATCACATTCTAGAACCCCGGCAAAGGAGACGCGGAGGCTTTGCACCAACCCAAGCCTTTGCACCAACCCAAGCTTCTTGTGCCAAGTTCTCGTATCGGTCGCCGTTTTCGGTATACGATCAACACCAACAGATTAGGCACAAGAATGCTGGAGCCATCGGGCATAGCGCAAAGGTATTGCCCTGGATCCAAAACCAGACATCTCCGGAACGGATTCAATAGAACTCAGAGCAGAGCTGTCTGAGGGTTTATCCCGCAAATAAAATAAAACATCTACTCAGGGGATAGGATTATAGAGACTTGCGCAAATGCAGAAGGGCAGCAGTTGTCAAGTTTCAGAGACAAGTCGTCTCTAACATTATTCCTTTAACAATCTATAAAACGTGCCCCAGCGGTTTTTGCAACAAGTCCTCAGCTTCTGCTTCTTTAGGCACTTAAGACAAAGTTTGCTAGCTTGCAGCGAAATATAACAAACATACCTATACGCTGTTCACAAGAACCAGACTGCGGGTGGGTGACCAAAGTTGGGAAAAGTCGGGAAAGGCCGGGATTATATAATACGTCAGTCAGGCTTGATTTTGCTAAGAATCCAGGCGGAAATCACGGAAATCAGAAAGGTGCTTACTACAGCATTCTGTTTCTGCGTCAGCCTGGCCCCCGCAGACAAGCCTTAACCACATGCTCAGCTGCCGTTTTGTCATATGCTTCATTCCCAAGCTGCGCTCACTATTACGTCGCAGACATCTATATTATAATAGATAAGCAATAAGGTCCTAAGGTTTGAGTGGATAGATAAATTAAATAGCTATATAATAAGCTTTCATGCTCTTCCTTAGAGTCTTTCAATAATACTCATTCGCTTTAAGTAAGCATACATAAGAAGTAGTCAGTGAATTAAAGGGTTAGATAGGTTTCTATTTAGTGAATAGATATCTAGTTGATTTATTAGGATTATAGTCTAAATTACCTCTCTTGCTACCTTAATAGCAAGCCTCCTTTCACGTTTTCTCTAAAAGTATAAAGAGCTTCCTACCTTTTGAGGCATATAGTGTTATAGCTTATCTTTGGTATTTAGAGTGCTAAACCCGGGAGATTTAATACTTATCTTTAAACTGCTACCTTTCTAGCAGTGCTGTGTCTACTACAAAGCAACTAAATCTAACCTTAAAATAACTTATATATACTAGTGCTAATTCTCAGGCTGAGACAGGATCGCGTCTGTAAAGACTTAAGCATAGGTGTTAAAGGTTCTTATCTAGATATATAATATCCTAGGGTTAAAGCTCTGCTTTAAGCAAGTTAGCACTAAACCCGTTAGGGAAGAAAGGAAGTATTCCGGTTTACGCCCCCTTACTAATATCTAATTATCTATAAGCGTGACTAAGGCTATTAAAGCATATCTAGTGAGATATAACCTAGATATTCCCAGGGAAATCTAAGGTGATCACTATATATAGTATTATTTATTAGTGCAGGTTAGCAGAGAAGTCCCTAATAAGATAGGTACTTTTAACTAGCTAGAAGAGACTGCTATAGGCAAATATTATCACTGTCTATAACAGCAAAGATAATTGATTTAAGTATATTGCATATCTCCGTCTTTATTATTGCCTATAGACAGAAGGCTTTATATTCCCTATTTAATATATATTCCCTATTTGATATATAGCAATTGGGTTCTGGGGATGACTTCGGGTAGATAAGCTGCTTCTTGCTATACTAGTGTTTAGTAAGGCCTTGATTTCCGCAATATCTTTACTATTAGGACAGAAAGAACGTTTAAGAGTTTTAAAGAATATATCTATTAATATCTCTTTTATTTAAGTTAATCTATTATTTAGACAGAAAGGATATTTAAGAGTTTTAGGGAATATAGCTATTAATATCTCTTTTATTAAAGTTAATCTATTAGTATAGGATATTTTAGGGAGCTAGCTTCTTCTAAAAACCTAGTCTATTATATAAAGTTTATTCTACAAGCTTAAGTCACTATATAAAGTTATTTTTATCTTACTCTAGTAGTCCTTTAATAGCTTATTATTACTAAACTTAAGCTAATAATAGGATTTCCTATAGCTTCTAAGATTTAGGTTACTTAAGAGGGAAAAGGAATTGATACTAGTGCTCCTCAGGCAGCAGCTTTAACTTCTATTAGCTACTATGCTCTGCTCTTTAAAATAAAGAGCCTTACTATAACTTATAATCCTTATGTTTATATAATTAACTCTATACTATATAAATATTTTAATATTTCTCTAAGTTTAGGCTTATATATTAGCATTATATATAGAAGCTAGCCTAACTTAGTAACTTTAAGATTAGAGTGTACTTCCTATCTTTATATTCTATAGATATATTCTTTAGGTATTTAATTAAAATACAGTATAGTTTATATTTATTTACTTTAGCTAGCAACCTCTCTATAAGAATTGCTATACATAGAAATTTAGAATATCCTATTTAGAAGTATAGACTCTTTAAAGTTATTAAATCTCTATAATATTATATAAAACTTCTATATCTATAGTAAAATAATACTACTTTTTATATAAGCTTATAGATATTACTGGAAAGAATCTATAATATATAATACTAAGGCACTAACCTCCTAATATATAATATAAGTAGTAGTTAAGAAATAGCTAATAGGCTTAACCTCTTAGGTTTTAGAAACTAACCTTTATATTAAACCTTTAATATAGCTTTTATAGTAAAGTAGTAGGTATATATTCTAGCTATCTAGTGCTTTTATAGAATAAGTCACTTATTATACTTAGTAGGTTTTATTCTACTTAGAGAAATAGTTCGAGATTAGCATAAATAAACTATTTTATTACCTTAAGCATAGATAAATAGTTAAGTCTGTATTATATTTTATAATAAACTTTATTCCAAAATAAGAATACTAAATAGTTAATTTAAAATTAAATAACTATATTACTTTCCTTAGTATAGTTAATTTCTCCTAAGTATATCTATATACTATATAATAGAGGCTACTCTAAGTAGAGATACTTTATAACTAAATATACTTATAATAAGCCTAATTTAGGTTAAATAGTATATAGAGCCTTAAGACAAAGCCTATATAAAACCTTACTAGGTAGCCTTATTAAAGCCTATAACCTTAAGGAGTAGAGGTATAGAGGTTTAAAGGGATTACTATTTATTATAATTAATAATAGACCTAAGGGCTTTTAAATAATTATATAAGTCTTTACTCTTAGTAATATGATATAGGGTATTATTAATAGTAATAGCTATAAAGTAGAATTAGGAATAGAGGTATTATTTCTAAAGTTAGAAAGTAGTTATTATATCTTTACTAGAATAATAAAGTAATTTATTATATAATTATTAATTTACTATTGTCCTTTCCCCTATTATTACTACTAAGGTATTCTTAGAACTATTAACCAAGTCTATATTTAAGACCTAGATACCTCTATAATCTATAAAACCTTTTCTAAAATATTTAAACTAAAGTTAACCTAAGATATTATTATTAAATAAAATAGATTTAATAATATTTAAGTTAAGACTATATTTATTACTAACTATACAAAAAGGGGCTTCTTAGGAAATATTACTAACCTTATAGAAATACCTTATTAAGGTATATAGAGTGTTTTAGAACCTTTAAGGTAAGATATATAATATAAGATTTAGAGTTAGTCTTAAAATAAGAGGAGTTTAAGAAGACTAGTAATTCTAAATTAGCTATTAATAATATTTATATAAAAACTATTAGCTTTAAAATAAAGAATATCTAGACTATTAAGAGACTAAAGATAGTTACTAAACCTAGCCTAAAGTTATCTATAAGAAAGGCCTTTAATAAAAGGGAGAAGTTATCTATAATAGTAAATAATTCTAATATAAAGGTTAGAGAGAAAATTAAAGATAATAAGGTTAAGGTAAAGAAAGTAGATAATTTTAATGCTAAGTTTAAGGTGTTTGCAGTACCTTACTGAAAGATTTACCTTTTAGGCGTTTTTTTAAGGCTATAAGAGCTTTAGTAGCCTATTTAGCCCTAATATAATCAGTTTTATTATATATAGTGTGGCGTTACCTATGCTATTACTGTTCTACTAGTCTATTTAGCTAGAGTATATACCTAACTTTATGATATTTAAAGGGTTTACTTACTAGCAGAAATATATAGAGTTTCTATATTATTATCCTTAACTAGTAGAGAGAATAGATTAAAGTGCCTCTATAGTGTTTCCCAAATTATATCTATAAACTAAGTAAGTTTGTTATAGTCTTTTTTGCGGGGGGCTGCGTTGTAACTATAAACTCAATACTATTTTAAGTAGTATATAAAGCCCTCTTTATAGATTAGTTAATAGCTATACTATAAGTCTAACTCTTAAGTAATATTATACTTAAAGCTGCTTTTGCTATACTTAATATAATATAAATAGAAATTTCAATTTAGTATAATAATTAGCAAACTATTTAGCTAGTTAATATTAAGCTTATTTAGCTATATATATAAGACTATAATATTTTAATATCTATAATTACTAACTATAGTAAGAGATTATAGTAGATAGACTTATAAAGATATTTATAATCTTATAATTTAAAGTATTTTATAGTTAGCTATAAATAAGTAATTAATATATATAGCTATAGGTAAACTATATATAAAACCTAGAGAAAGAAGATAATATAAAGTATATAAAAGTAATAGAAATCTATATATAGAATAGGATAAACCTTAATAAAGTTTAAAAATAGCTTTATAATAGCTAGTAATCCTAAAGGGAGTATATTAGATTATATAGTCTAGAATATATAGTATAGATTAGACATAATATTAGTCAAGCTCTATATATAGACGTAAAACATTCTAAGCATGCTAACTATAATTAAAGTGTATGTAGGGAAATGGGCTGGAAAGCGCTTAAATAAGGGTTAATATATAGAAGTTATATATATACACTATAGTATTATAAATATATATATAATTACTCTAATTTAATATAAGCAAACCCTTATATAAAGTCGAATACACGCTCTGGCTAAATAGACTAGCGGAATAGTAAGAGTATAGGTAAATAATACTATATATAATAAGGCTAATTATATTAGGGCTAAACAGGCCACTAAGACCCTTATGCTTATTGTTATTATAAGGTAGAGTTATAGTTATGTTTTTAAACTTAGTATCTTCTTTATTAATATTAATATCTATATTTACTTTTAATAGAAGGGATATATATTATATTAACTTTTTCTATATTAGATAAATCTAATAACTTAATAACTCCTTTATAACCTTCTTCTTTTCTTTAAACTAATAGAGTATTTTTATTGCTCTTTTTATTAATTAGTTTCTTTTTTTTAAAAACGTAGATTTATAGATCTTTTTATCTAAATCTGTCTTTTTAGATATAGATTTAGTTATAGTATTAAAGCCTTATTTCTACGTCTTTAGGGCCTTTTTAGCATATAAGAAAAAGCAGTTATCTTTTATATAATCTAGCTTTTTATAGTGTTTATAGAATAGACCCTTAGCTACTTTCTAAGGTTTTGTAGTTTTATTTTTAGCCTTAATATAAGTAGTATTATTACTTATGTCCTCTTTTGTTTTAGATTTATTTAATTAATTTGTAAATAAAGAGTCTAGACTACAGACTTATAAATCCCTTCTTAAAGGCTAAGTAATATTAGTTATAAAACCCTTATAACTTTTATTTAATAAATTTAATGTTTTAGCTATAATAACCTGCTTAAGTAAAGCTACGTCTTTATTAGCTAAGTTATTAGTTAAGTCTTTAACCTTATTAACAAAGGCTTCTAAGTTATCTATATTTTCTAAAGTTATATTAAAGAATTCTTTATAAGTTATAAACTTATTACTTAATCCTACTTTATTACTTAGCTTCTAGATAAATTAAGCTTAAAAGGAGTAATAATAAGAGCACGCCTAGGTCTTACTATATAGAATAATAAAGTTATGCTTATTCTAATTAACGTTCTCTAATATAATAGAATTTAATAAATTTATTATGTTGTAATTAAGATAAGGTTATTAAAAGAGCAATATAAAGCTAACCTGAGGTTAATAGTAGTATTAATATTATAATTTAATTAAATAGAGAAAAGATCTTAGGAATAGAAATTTAAAATAGTATTTATATATATTTAACTTACTACTTAGAACTAGTTCTTTATACAGTTAAAGAAGCAATAGTCTTGAAATTCATATAGTACTTAATATCATTCTAAGGAGTAGAGCACTAAGTAACTTATAAATAACTATAAATAGCTCTCTATATTATAATAAAAAGCCTATTTATTTATAAAAAGAGTATACACTTAACCACACAAAGCAAACAATTTAGCCTAAAATAAAAGCAAATTCACTTAACTAATATAAAGTACTAACTAATAAGCTTAACTAACACCCCTAACTATCTATAATATGCCAGAGATACTAGGGTTATAAGTAGTGTGAGTAGGGAGATAATATAGAAGTCTATCTAATTAAAGCAACTATCTAAGCTATGTGGAAACTAATAGCTCTAATAGCTTCTTTCTATCTCCTCTAAATTAAGTTAAAGAGACTAAACTGCTTATCGTTTCTGTGCTATAAACCCACTCTGTAGTGCCTGGTTTTGGGTTTAGCGCCGCCTTTTTAAGTAAGCTATTATCACCACCAGGGATAGTATTAGCTTGCTTTAAAGTGCTAGGGCTTGATTATTAACTTAATATCCAGAGTTAATCGCAGTTATCTAACTAACTGTAATATAGTTAAGTAGCCTTGCCTTTATTAACTAACTTAAGTTCTGCTAGGACCTTTAATGCTATAAGTTTTTTTAGTTTCTGCATTACTATTTATAACCTGTATTATTAAGCCTTTTATTTAACTCTATTATCCCTATTAGACATTCTTTTTAATCTTTTAGAGCATACTGATAACTCAATTATTGCGTTTATCCTCAGAATTATAGTTATCCACAAAGTATATAGGCAGGATATTATCGTTGTCGTTGCTGTCTTCGCCTGGGCTTTAGAGGGGAGGGTGTTCCCAGAGGATTTGAACGTTGGACGTCTGCAGAAGCAGCGGTTAGTTAGCATACTATAGACCTGCAGATTCACTCTAAAGCATACTATTCTGGGTAGGTGGGTAGATAGAGGCAGAAGAAGATAAGAAAATTGGGTAAATCCTTATCACAGAGAGGTTTAAAGTTCAATAGCATTCTGCTTGAATGGGATATATGCGGCAAGACTGCAGAGGGCAGGCAACAACCAGGATTTTGGAAGAGGGTTCAGGGAGAAACATCCAACACGCCAGGATCACAGAGGCAACATATAGGGAAGGCAGCTTGCAGCAGTTGCAGTACTGCGAGACTCAAGTCAATCCTACTATCACTAAAGACATTAGTAATTATCGTTTGTTTTTGGTCTGATCTGATATCAGGGGCTCTAATTAGCAGTTGCAGATTCGCATTGCCTAGCTACCATCACCCTTAAGAGTCAAGACATTGCCCTGTCTGAACCGACTGCGCGAGTGCTTTTCAGGTATTGACATATAGAAGAGCATAAGGCATGTTTTGACGCACCCGAGACTGATAGAACAATATCCCGGTCTGAGCAAACAACAAGGAAAGACTTTAACTTCCTGTTATAATAAAGCACCAAACGTCTCGTTGCATACCTTTCCTGGGGAACGGAGAAACCTCCCGTTGGTTCTATAGTGCCGCGTCTAGTTGCGTTTGAAGTCCCACAGAGCTATAGAGCTGGCGCCTTAGGGAGTTACAGGCATGAATTGATTATATCAGATATCTCTTGGAGTATCTGAGTTTTGCCCTCCTTAACCTTTTTAAGTCTAATCTTCATATAGAGTAGAGTATCTTATAATAACTAATATTTAAATCTAACACTAACTAAAGCATAGATAACTAAGGCTTAAATAAGTCTATTAGCTAGAAATACTCATAGACTTTAAAGAAGGCGGTTAATAACTTAGGGCTGATTTTAATTAATAACTTATTATTGCTATATTAAAGAATTTATCTAATATCCACTAAAAGCTTTAGATTTTTATTTACCCTAAAAGCAGTATCACAGACTTAAAATAATAATTAATACTAGAAGCATAATAAATATAGTAATACTATATAAGTTTATTTACTAAGAATAATAGTTAGATAAGCTTATCTAAGATCTAGATTGCAACTCTAATTTGCAGCACTTTGCTTTCCCTAGTATGGAATTAGTCTTAATCTTTTTTTTAAATTAAGGGCCCTATAGTCTTTCTTCTATTCTGTAAAACTCTATTAGTAGGTCCTTATAACTAAAATTACTTAATATCTCTTTACCCTAGTATAATTTAAGGATCCCTAGAAGTTTAAGTCATAAACTAGCTTTCTTGGAAGGTCTAGCTTAAGAATATAGATATATACTTTAGGTCCCCAAAGACTAAGTAAGAAATTATCAGTAGTACCTTTAACTCTATTTCTATAATCTTTTAAGTAACTTAGCTTAAAAGAGTAATACTATCTATTTATTAAATAGGTTAGTTAGTTAGATCTTAAGGAATATAGAAACTATTAAATATTAAGTTCTTAGTGCCTATTCTAATAAAACTTTCCTATAGAGAATTTAGGCTAACTAAAATTTATCTCTTCTGAATAATATAGCTCTATAGAGTAATTAAGTATTAATTTCTTAGGGATAAGCTGTCTATAGATATTAAATAGATATAACCTAGACCTTATCCCTTATAGTAAACTTATAGAACTCTCCTTAAAGTTTAAAGAGAACTATATTATGCCTTAAAGTTTCTCTATATTAGTGTTATAAGCTAGAATAAGGTTACAGTTAGAATAAGGAATTAAGGCTCTATAAAGAGGCTTAGCAGACTAGTTAGAGTAGTCTAATAGATACCTTTAATAGCAGAAAGATACTAAGTGCCTACTAGGCTTTTACTAAATAAGCTCTAACCCCTCTCTTAGGTTTTAGAGAAGCTAGAGAGGAATATTTAACATTAGTTATACCTAACTATAATAACTTCCTTACTCTATACTATACTATTTATAATATATTCCTCTCTCTATCTATATTAATAGAGATATAAACTATTAAAGTAATATAATATATAATAATATAATATCTATTTATAGACTTACTAAAGAGTTAAATCTATTACCTAGAGACTCTTCTATAAAATAAGATTTCCTAAATAGCTAAATATAAAATAAAGCACTATAAAATAACATATCTATTAAGTAAAATAGTAAGAAAAGCATTAATAAACCACTAATTAACTAGTTAATAAAAGCTAAATTAGATTAACTTATTAAAGAGGAGAAAAACAAAACCTAATTAAAATATAAATAAGAATACCTAAAGGCTTTAAGAACTAGCTGACTCTTAGTTTTAGTAAATACTATTACTACTTACTAAATAGTTAGTAGTAGCTTTAAACTAAAAAAGCATTAATTTAAGCTTTAGGGAAAATATCTCTCTATTCTTAAATATAAAAGAGATACTTAAACTAATTATAATTAATTTATATTTAACCTTAATATATACTTTATAATAAATAAACTTACTTTAGACCTAGAATAGATACTATATATTAATAAGTACCTAAAGGGCTTATTAGCTAAATAATAAACTTTCTACTTTTTAATAAAATATAAAGATAAGATAAAAAATATTACTTAAGTAGCTATAAAGAATTAGTTAGTCTATAGTATCACTAATAAGAAATCTAGAACTCTTAGTACTTAAACCTAACTTAAATAAGCTTACTAATATCTAAAATAGTTTTATTAAACCTTTATTAACTATTATAAAAATATTAAAGCAAAAGGCCTATATTAATAGCTAAAAGAGATCTAGATAGCTAATATAATAGTATAACTAGACCTAAAACTTTAGTACTATATAATAGTAAATAGATTACTATTCTTATAGCTTAACCTTAATACTAAAGCAAGAAGCACTAAGCTTATAATTACTATATAATTCTATAAGATATTAGTAAAAAACTAGGAACCTAACCTAAAGATATAATAATAGGAAACCTAGAATATAAATTAGTACTATAACTCCTAAAGTTTAAAGTTTAATAATACTACCTAAGAAGAATAAAGTAAATTAAACTAGGAACCTACTAGAGGCTATTAAAAATAAACTAAAGACACTCCTTAAGATTCCAGAAAGAAAACTATCTACTATAGCTATAGAAAAAAGGAGTATATTTCACTAAAATGCCCCTATTATAAGAAATATAGTTACCCCTAATATAAGAGCAGACCTTACTTAAGTAAATAACCACTAAATAATAACTAGGTAATAATATATATAGTTTAATAGAATATAGTATAGCTACCTTATATTGAGGCAATTATATAAGTCTAAGTTATAGATAGCTAGAAGATAGAAACTATACTTATTAATAATAGAGCTAATATAAATATTAGTAATTAGAAACTAATATTAATAACTTAACTAAAGCTTAGTAAACTACTACCTCTTAAGGAAATATAAAAGTTATAAAGCCTAAACTATAGTATATATAAGTTAGTAATATATATAAGTAATATAATAGGTATTAAGTTTATAGTTATAACGCAGCTCCCTGCAAAAAAGACTATAACAAATTTACCTAGTTTATAGATATAATTTAGGAAACACTATAGAGGCACTTTAACCTATACCCTCTACTAGTTAAGGATAATAATATAGAAACTCTATATATTCCTACTAGTAAGCAAACCCTTATATAAAGCTAGATATATACTCTAGCTAAATAGACTAGCGGAATAGTAATAGTATAGGTAATGCTATACTATATATAACGGGGCTAATTATATTAGGGCTAAGTAGGCCACTAAGGCTCTTATAGCCTGGGAAAAATACCTAAAAGGTAAACCTTCTAGTAAGATATATATAAGAGATAACTCCTTAACCTCCTAAGAGGTTCTTAGAGCTAGAAGTATAAGAAGCTCTATAAGTAGGGCTTTATACCTATCTCTCTTTCTTATTCTATAATCTATAATACGTTCTCTAAGATATTAGTATTAGACCTAGTATATTAATATATTAGCTATATATAAGATATATCTATTAATATTAATAATATATAAAATATTATATAAGAGTTTAGTATTAATATAATTAATAAGGCTCTCTGTTTTATTAAGCAGCCTATATAATACTAAGAGTATATTATTAGCATAGCTCTTAAGAGAGCTCTTATTAATACCTCTATAGGGGACTTATAGATATACTAACTTATTATAAATAAGTAAGTAGACTTAGTAATAGAGGTTAGATAGGTTATTAAGCACTCTATAGAGTAGCCCTTCTTTAAACAGACCCTCTATAATACTAAGGCAGAGGTAGCTCTTTAGGGCTTATTAGTTAGTATAGCTTGCGCTAACTGCTTTAATATAGAGAGAGTATTACTAATAATAATATAGCTAGTAGATAAAGCAGTAATAGAGATAGTATTTAATAGCAGTATAGGTAATAGGCGAGAGGATAAGTTAATAGATATTATTATTAAACTATAAAGTTAAGGATTATAAGGCTATCTAGTGAGATAGGTATATATAAGTATAGCTGTGGTTAGGATAGTTATAATCACGTGACTAAAGGCTATATATATTATCAGGAGGCGCAGCGCAGAGTTAGAAGGTCTGTTGCAAAGCAGGTAAAATCACTATGCAGTGGCTAGAGGCTATATAATAGATATATAATATATAATATTATATAATTTTAGAATTAATAAGGAAAATAGTTATAATACTATCCTAAGGCTCTTTTAGTATTTTATAGAGAGACCTAACCTTAATTAAGAAGACTTAGACTAAATCTTTTTCTTAACTAAAAAAACTATTTATCTTATTACTACTATAAAGGAGTTAAGGTATATAATTATAATACCCTAAATTAATAGAGTATTAATACTAAACCCACCTAATACCTAATTAGAAATAACTAGTAAAACCTAACTAAAACCTACTCTTAAGAATCTAAAGAATAATATCTCTTTAGAATACTATAGTTTTATAAATATATTTAATATTAATCTAATAAAAACTATACTAAACTTTAGGGCTACTAAAATACACTATATTAATCTAAAGCCTAATATAGAACCCCTATTTAAACCTATCTACCCACTAGCTAAAAAGAAGTTAGAAAGGTTAAGGGAATATATTAAAAACACTTTATAAAAAGAATAGATCTATCTATTAATAAGCTTAGCAGGAGCACTAATTCTCTTTATCTCTAAGAAAGAGAGAAGATTATAACTATATATTAACTACTAAAGCCTTAACTAGATAAGTATTAAAAGCTAAGCCCCTGTCTCCCTAATTAATAAGATCTTAGACTAATTATTATTAGTAAAATACTTTATAAAATTTAACCTTAAGAATACTTAGTACTAGATAAGAAGTAGAGAAAGCAATAAAGTGAAAACAGCCTTTTATACTTATTATAGATACTATAAATATTATATTATATTATTCAAGCTTATTAATATATCTACTACCTTTTAGATATTTATGAATGAAGCACTCTTAGAACTTATTAATATTCTTTATATTATATATTTAGATAATATTCTGATTTTCACTAAGAATATAGATTTCTATATAGATACTATAAACTAGATACTTACTTAGTTAGAAGTAAATAGCCTCTATACTAATCCTAAAAAATATAAGTTTTATAAAAAAGAGATTGATTTCCTAGGGTTTATAGTATTATTAAAGAGTATTACTATAAAATAGAATAAAGTCTAAGTAATAACTAAGTAGCTAATACTTATTACTATCTAGGAGATTTAGTAATTCTTAGGATTTATAAAGTTTTATAGAAGATTTATTAATAACTACTTAAAAGTCTATAGCCTCTTAACTAACTAACTTATAAATACTATAAAGAGTTAACTAATTATAATCTATAAAGCGCTAGCTATATTCTATAAACTATAAATCTTATTTATAAAAGCTTCTATTTTATGCTATTTTAATCCTACTCTTTAAATTTAAGTTAAAACTAATATATTAAACTTTATAATAAGAGTAATATTAAGCTAACTATAAAGTAATATATAGCAGCCTATTATATTTATATTATATAAGCTAAAGAGAGCTAAACTATAATATAATACTCTAGAAGCTAAGCTAGTAGCTATCTATATTATAGTAATAAGATAGTAGTACTATTTATATTATTTATAATATTATATTTAGTTTATTGCTAACTATCTAAGTTACTACTACCTAACTAATAAGAAAATACTTAATAACCACTAAGCATACCTTTGATAAAACTTAATAATATTTAATTTTAAAATTAAATACTAATTAGGTTACTAAAACCTAGTTAATACTTAATTAAGAAAACCTAACTATATACTAAATAATACTAAAATCAATAATACTAAAAGCTTATTCCTTAATAAGTTTTTATAATAATTTAAGGACTTATTAAATCTAAGTATTAAGAGGATAGTTACCTAGAAATAATTAGTAACCTAACTAATTATCCTAATTCTTAAAGAACTTACTCTATTACTTAAGGAGAAAGTTAGAAATATATAGTAATAAAACCCTTTCTATATTAATAAAGAATAATAATAGTAGGAAACCTAATAGTTACTAAATAACTTAGGGCTACTATACTATAATAATAGCCTATTTACTTTAGGTAATTACCTACTTTAAAAACAAATTCTAAAGATATTCTATAATAAACCCTCTATAGATTACCTAAGTATCACTAAAACCCTTAAGAGGATTTATAATTCCTTCTTTTAGAATTTCCAAAAGAATAATATTAAAGAATATATTAAAATATATATAATATATTAATAAATAAAGCTAAGATACTATCTTCTATATAGAGAACTAATATCCCTATTAATACCTAACTAACTCTTTAAGTAAGTATTAATTAACTTTATCACAGAGTTGTTACTATTAATTATAATATAAAATAAGCTTTATAATAATCTTCTTATAGTTATTAATTAATTTATAGAATATACCTACTAGAGAGTTACTTACTGTTAATAAGTTAGTAATATTATTAATAAAATATATCTTCCTCAATTATAGAATCTTCAAGACTATTATATTAGATTAAGAATCTCTATTTACTAGTAAACTTTAGATAGAGGTTTACTATTTACTAACTATTAAGAAGAAACTTAGTATAGCTTTTTACTCCTAAACTAATGAGTAAATAGTGCAGTAAAATTAAAATATTAAGCACTTTCTATATACTTTTTATAATATTAACTAAGATAATTAGGTAGAGTAGCTCTTAATAGCTTAATATATCTATAATAATGCCTACTATAAGGCTATCTAGAAGTTATCTATAGACTTATTAATAGGTTACCTCCCCTAAGGCCTTAATAATATTAAATCTTAGACCACTTCTATATCTATTCTAGCTATATAGAATAGAATCTAAAACCTACTTACCTAGAGACTAAAGATAATAAAACTATTATATTGATCTAATAAGACTTATAGTAAGTTTTATAATAAAAAAAAGCTTTTATTATCTTTATAGTAGGAAACCTTATTCTACTTTCTATAAAGAATATTAAATAAAGATAACCTTTATAGAAACCTTTTAATAAATACTTAAGCCTATTTAGAGTTTACTAAGTAAATAATAGTAAAAAAGCTTATAGATTATAAATAGAAAGTAAATATTAAATTTATAATATCTTTGCCCTAATATAGTTAGAATCCTTTTTTAGCTTAGCTATACTTCCCTAAGATATACTAATTAATAATACTAATAATAAGATCTATATAGTTAACTATATAGTTATCTATAGAGGTCCTAGATAAAACTAATTATACTTTATTAAGTAAAAAGGTTATAGTAAATTAGATACTTTATAGAAAATATAATAAGATATTATAATAGATCTATAAGAGACTTATAAAGCTAATTTAAGGTTATAATAGTTATATATATAGAGAGAAGCATTAAGTAGGTAGTAGTTATATAAAAATAAGGTATATTAACTAGGTATCTTAATTTAAGAATAGCCTAAAGGCTCTTAATAAGGTAAGAAAAGATATGAAAATGCCTAAAAGCTAATAATAGTTACCTAGAGGTAACTAGTAGCTTACTAAAGACATTTCTAAAAAGTTTTAATCTACTAAGTGCTAGTATCCTCCTCCTTATTATTATTATCCCCCTCCTTAATCTCCTCTTTACTCTCTAAAGAAGTAGCTAAAGTATTATAATTTTAAAAATAAAGTTAGAAAATAATTTCATAATACTAAAGAGGTACTAAGGTAGTACTAAAGAAGTATTAAGTATTTATAACTTTATTATAAAACTTATTAAACTCTTATATATAATATTTATATAATAATAGAGTTAAGTTAGCTCTTAGCTATAATTTCTCTAATAGTATAGTAATAGGAGACCTCCTGATAGTGCTTTTTAAGAAGCTTATTTTAGACCTTAATAGCCTTAGTTAGATACTTAGTAGCTTTAGTAATATCCTCTAGAGTAGCTACTTAATACTTACTCTATATCTAGTCTTACTTAACTTCCTTAGCTTTATGCCTTTTAGTTAATATATTAGCTAAGTTCTTCTTTAACTAGAGGGCGTTTTTAGTTATTAATTAGGTAGATTTAAGCTCCTCCTAAATAATAGTCAGGTATAGAATAACTAGAAAACCACTAAGTGCTTACCTTATTCTAATTATATTAATTAGAGATAGAAGGTTTATAAAAAGCCTCCTTAAAAAGCTATTTAAGGTAGTTAGAGATAGCTATTATACTATAGATAGGCTATAGATAGTAAGTAAATAATTATACCTATAAATATAGTTAGAATCTATATTAATATAGAGCTTACTACTCCTTATATATATATAGTACTAACACTTATTAAAAATAGCTAAAAGAAATATAATTAGTAACTAAACTTAAGAGATTAACTAGGAAAGCATAAGGTAAGCACTAGTTATATACTAATACTTTTATAGTATAAAATAAGCTTATTATCTAGCTTTTAGATAGATAAAGCCTAAAGGCAGTAATTATAGAAGTATACCTAAAGCTCACTAATAGGTATAAAGAGCATAATACTTTCCTTATTAAAGGAGGATAACTCCTGTTAGTATTAATTAATATTCTCTAATATAATAGAAGTTAATAAATTTATTATATTATAATTAAGATAAAGTTATTAAAGAGGCAGGAGGAAGCTAATAAGAGATTAATACTAATATTAGGGTTATAATTTAGAAAAATAAAAAGAAGAAAGATTTAATAGCAGAAAGTTAGTTAGTATTTATATATCTTTTACCTCATGCTAAAGTTAGTAACTTATATAGTTAAAAGAGAAATAATCTTAAGATTAAGATATTATTTAATATTACTATAAAGAGTTAGGCACTAAGTAATCTATAAGTAACCACTAGTAGTTCTCTATACTATAATAAAAAACGTATTTATCTATAAAGAGAGTATACTCTTAATAATACCATAAAGACTATAAAAATCAAGTAACTAAAGAGAGATATATTAATTTAAAGAGTAAATTTAAAGCACTAAAAACAAAGCTTAATAATAATAGGTTTTAGTACTACCTTAAAGAGGAAAGTTACTATTTTTAGAAGGATACCAAGCTATAGTACTATAGATAACTACTAAGTAATCTATAACCTAAACTATAAAAGAAAGCCTTATTAAAAAAAACAGTTCCTTAGAAGTTAGATATAAAGCTATAAAGATAGTTAGAGTAAAGAATAAAAGCCTTACTACTAGCTTACTACTTCTCTAAGTTACTTAACTATCTAAGAAAAGGCTAATATAATAAGAATAAGGAATACTAAATTCTAAATTATAGACACTATAGAGAACTAAGATTAGGGTTTACTACTAAGTAACCTCTAGGTAACTACTAAGTAATTAATAGCTTAATAAATCTAAGAATAGATCTATTAGAGAGAGGAAATTATATTATAAACTAAAATAAGGTTATAGTTAGAATAAGAAATTAAGTACGCTAGTTAGAATAGTTTAATAGATATTTCTAATAGCAGAGAGATACTAAATACCCACTAAGTATCTACTAAATAAGCTCTAGTTCCTCCCTTAGGTTTTAGAGAGGCTAGAGAGAAATATTTAACCTTAGTTATACCTAACTATACTAACTTCCTCACTCTATACTATGCCACTTATAATACCTAGCTTATTATTTCTTTATAGTTATTCCTCTCTAATAATTAGGAGGTTAAAAAGGTTTATAGAAATTAATATTATTAATAACCTTAGTTAGTAAGTATAATATCTAAATATCTTATGTATAGTAATAATAAAGGAGAGATAAGGTAAAGTATATATGATAGTAGGTATTTAGATTTACCCTAAATATAAGGGCAGTATACTCTATAAGCTAGTTATATTAAAATAATAAGTCTGGTTGCCCTTCTCAGGCTATTAGCAGTTTAGATAACCTAGTTAGTGTTAGGTCTATATATAAGGTAGATATTAAAGCCTCCTAAAATATTAAGCTAGGTTAAAATCTTCTGTATTAGGGTTTCCCTAATAAGTAGAGTTTTTAATATATATAAATTACCTACTTATAGATATTTAGGAACCCTAGTGGTTAAATATACTTCTGTGGCCTTAGTTATAATCTTTAGGAACTAAAGGGCTTAATAGCCCTTACGTGACTTATTTATCTACTAAGTATATTATCTCTAATATTAAGAGTTATGTTAATATAGCAGGGATATAATACTCTTAATGCTTTTATTAATATGCTATGCATAACTATGCCCGGTTCCTATTATAACTATTGGACTTAAATACTGTTAATAATATATTAATAGCCTAAAGGAGCAGTAAAGGAGACTTGGATTTAATACGGCACTAAAGTGTAATTCTAGGTAAACGCCTTAGTATGTCTTTAGGCTTAAAAGGGGCTTGGTTATATATCAGGAAAATTTTGTTAATTGATTGTTTTAAAATAATTAGAAGTTAAAAGAATTCTAGGTATTTTCACTAGTAAATATTAAAACAAAATAGCTAGTTAAAGCAAAACTATATAGATAATATGGAAAGTCTTATAGACTGCTAGAAGAATTAGTTTTAGAAAGAAAAGAAAGAACTTTAGTAACTTATGTCTTCTATATAAATATTTCTCTTGTTAGACTGGTCTTTATAACCTATTTTGTATATACTATCTTAAGAATTAACTACTGCCTAGCCTGGGATAAAAGGTTTTAGATAGAAAAGGGAAATTCATAGAGGTTAAGTAAGCTTCTCTTTTTCTTTTTAGTAGTTTAATCTAATCTACTATTTATATTAGGCCTATAGGTTATATATAGACTATAAAGTGCTTACTAATAGCTTAGTTTATATAGAGAGATTTAAAGTCTAAATCCCCTAGATAAGCTATCTATATTAAATTAATATTAAGGCTTTATATTATTTATAAGTAAAGTAAATAAAGGTAAAGCAATATTGAGAGAAATAATAAGAATAAAGTTAGCAATAAGAGTGATATTAGGGATAGTAGTGGTAATAACAGGAAGTGACCTTTTTAGTAAGAAATATAGTCTTTAATAATCTTAGGGTCCTTTTAAGAAAAACGCTAAAGTTATTTAAAGCAAGATATATATTTTTAACTCACTTTATTAATATAAAGGTATTCTAGACCCTAATATCTAGCAGCTTAGGTCTCTTAAAATAGTTTATAGTACTATATACTAATAATAATAAAGAGGTTTGCCTGGATATAATATATATAGATATTTATATTAAATTAACCCCTTAGTATATATAGTAATACGCTAAGTATATATAAAAGCAGTAGTAACTATAGTATAATAGCATAATACCTATATTAGCTACTTTTAGATATAAATAATATATAGATCTATATATAGAGATTTCTAGATAGCTATATATATAATATATTATTCTTTTTATACTCTATACTATATAATTTAATAATTAATAGCCTAAATATTATACATAATACTAATTAAAGCTATTTAAATAAATCTATAGTATTAAATCTATCTATATATTATTAATATATAGGTTTATAGTAAACCCTCTGCTATTAATATCTCTATAGTCTCTAGCTTATTAACTATACTTAATAGTCTAGCTAATTAGCCTCTCTAGTAGGATTAAACCTAATATAAACTCTAGTTAAGAAAACTATAGAAGTATATTAATCTAGAGAATAAGGAGAAAGAGAACCTTAATATAGTTCTAAATACTATTTTAAGAAAGCTAAAGATCTAGAACTATCTCTTAAAGGCTAACTTCTTAATAGCTAATATCTAGAATACTAAAATAAGAGAATTCTCTACTTTAGTATTTAGTATAGCTTAGCTAGAGTTAGAATAAATAATATTAATAAGATCTAAGCTAGTATAGTTTTTTAATAACTTAATAAGATAAGATTATTAGTTATACCTTATTAAACTCTTACTAAGTATAGTACTTAGTAAAGTAAGAAGTTATTATAATAAGAGATATTAGGTTTAATAAAAGTATAAAGTTTAGTAGTAATATTAATAAGTAGAAGGATAATCTTTAGGAGATAAACTAGAAAGAGATATATAACTATTATAATAATATTATTAAATTAAAAAAGCTATAATAAATACTAAACCTAGATAATACTAAGGATAATAAAGATACTAAATAGTTATTACTAACTAATTTAATAGAGACTAATATAATAACTAAGTTCTAGCTATAAAATAAGTTTAAATATTTCTAAGCTTAGTTCTAACTTATTACTCTACTTTAATCTTTATTCTTATCTTTTTTTTAAGTAATAGAGAATCTTAAGGTAAAGAGGGGAGGGGTTATTACTACTAAATCTAAGAAATTTAGGATTAATTTAAGAACTTTCTATAAAGTAGCATTCCTAATTAGTATAAAGCTAAGTAAATTAATTAAGTAGTAAGATAACCTCTATATCTATCTATAGTTTAGCTAACTTAGTATTAGTAAGAAGTATAACTAAGTATTAAGCTTTAAAGCTAGGAGCTTCTTACTTAGTTTAATAGTAATAAATAAGTTTACTAAAAATAGGTTAAAGAGGTTTTTAATAGAAACTTACTAGAGAGATCTACTATTATTATCTTTATTTTATAGCTAACTAGCTAGTTACCTATTAGGAAATAAGTTTAGAGAAGCTAAAAAACTATATTTAAATAGTTATAAATAGTTAAATTTATAGATTAAAGTACTTAGTATAATAATATAAAGTTATAAAGTTCTTAGCTATTACTAAGTATATATCTATAAGCAAGATAAGTATAGAAAACTTATTAAAGTTAAAGTAAGACTTATTATTAGAGAAGATTAATAGCTTTATAATCTAAGGAATATCTATATTACTACTTTAGCTAGTATATTCTTTAGAACTCTTATTATAGTTATAAACTAGTTTAATATAAACCTTTTATAATATAATATAGTTAATACTTTTATTTATACTAATCTTAATAAAGAAGTCTATATAGAGATAGTACTAAAGTATTAAAAAAGTAGATATATTTTAAAGTTACTTAAAGCTCTCTATAGATTTTACTATTTACTATTTTTATAGTAATAATATCTAGACATAGGTTTTATAGTAAGTAGATTTAAGTAAGTTACTAGTAAAAACTGCTATTAATATAATAATAAGATCTTAGTCTTCTTTTATATTAATAACTATATATTTATATATCTTCTTTCTAAAGAGATTAAAGTAAGATAGCTAATTAGTAAACTTTAACTATAATACTACCTTAAAGAAGAAAAGGTTATTTAGTAGTTTTTAAGCATTAAAGTGATTTAAGATTAATATAATTATAAACTATAGCTTTTATAGTTATCCTTTTTTAAGAAGCTATTAAAACTCCTAATTAGTAAATCTATAAGAGATTATAAAACTCTAATAGTATAAAATAAACTTCTTCTTTATAAGAAAGAGGTAATAAAGATTAATATTATAAAATATTAATAAAAAGTAGAATTACTACTATATATTATAGTAATAATAAGACCTAATATCTTATTTATAGTTAGTAAACTTACCTACTTTAACTAAAACCTTAAGCTTTATTATTAATATATTACTAAGTATATTATTTAATACTTTATATAAATAAAGAGACTATATCTAGAATATAGAGTTTCTAAGGGATTAACTAAAGACCTTAAAGTTATATTAAATACTAACTTTACTAATAATATATAAAATTATAAGAGTTTCTAATTCTTTATAATAAAGCTTTTGAGAGAGATAATATTATAGAGAGTAAATAAGTAAAATATAGTTACTATATTAACTATAGAGATAGAGTTTCTTGCTTTTTTATAAATAGTAAAGAAAGAACTATTTATAAGTTAACTTATTACTGCTTTATAAGTCTTCTTCTTAAGTAATAAACTACCTAAATTTATAGATTCTATAGCTATTAATATACTAAAGGTTATATTTTAGTATAATAATCTATAAATAGTAAGCCTTATTATAAAGGAGATATTCTAACTATAGATAAAACTCTACTATATTAATATCTATAACTACTAGTTATAATAAGAGATTATAGAAGGGTATATTAAGATTATTTATACTTCTTTAGCTAAATTAATAGTAAATAGACTTATAAAACCCCTTTTATAATAGTTTTATTAAAGATTTATTACTTAATTAAGCCTTATTAATACGTTATAAATAATTATAGAGGCTTAAAAGAGAGAGAAGTTATAAAATACTAATAGTAATATTAAGCCTAGATTTAAGTAGGCCTAATACCTAACCTAAAGAGGTAACTTTATAGTTACTATATTAGTTAGATTAACTTACTAAATACCTTACTAACTATAATATTATACTAATATAAAAGAGAGAGCATTATACTAATATTTAAGCCCTTAAGTATATAATTTACTAAAAACTTAACTTATATAAGTAATCTATATCTTTTTTACCTTTTTATAATTATACTATAACCTCTTAGAAGCTAATAATACCTTTATAAGCTATATTAATAAAATCTTATTATTAATAGTAATACTACCTTAAAATACTCTATAAGTAGTAATAAAGGGTAATAGAGAATAGTAATCCCTCTTATTATAAATAAGTAGTTCTATAAAATAAAGTAGTTAAATTAAGATAAGATAAGTAACTATAAAAGGAGTAATACCCTCTCTATATAATAACCCCTCTTATTAATAATATTCTTAAGCTAGTATTACTTAAATACGTTTATTATTACTAACTCTCTAGGTAAAGCTTATAAAGCTTTAAAGTAAATAAAATACTAAAGTTATAATATTATAATTAAGAGCTAAGAGCCTAAATACTTTATAATAACTTATAGATAATATTAAGGAATAATACTAGAGAAGGAATTATAAAATAGATAGATAATAGAGTTATAAAGTTATTAGTAGATATATTAGAGATATTAAATAACTTTATATTAAATAGATATATTTAAATAACCTTAAATATACTAGATTTAAGTGCTTTAGAGTTAATTAGTAAACTTAGCTAGTTATACTAAATTATACTATATTATACTATATTATATTAAAACTAAAGAGGAAATTAACCCCTTAGTATATATAGTAATACACTAAGTATATATAAAAACAGCAGTAACTATAGCATAATAGCATAATACCTATATTAGCTACTTTTAGGCATAAATAACGCATAGATCCATGCACAGAGATTTCCAGATAGCTACACACACAATACATTATCATTTTTACACCCCATACTGTATAATTTGACAGTTTGCTTTTCTAACTGAGGGTGGCTCTGAGTCTACCAGTCATAACAGAGGACAATCCAGGACAAGGGCTGTCAAACCAACTAGCGGATTTTACAAGGACTACCACACAATGCACCGGCCGAATGTGTCCATCCACCTAACAAAAAAAAACCTTCCACAACGTGGAGATACGCAACGCATCTCATTTGCAAACAACCAGGCCAAGAAAAAAGAGGGAAAAAACATACAACACCGGGCATTCGCCGGTCGTCACCGACCCGACTACTACTCCAGCCCTCATTAGCTTATCTATGGGAGAGCGGACGGGATCCCGAGTTTTCCAATGGGTATGGTCGTATGGATTAACAATGTAAGATACAACAGATTATGAAGGGCTTGGATGACGGTTCAACACAGAGGTGGGCAGCAAGGAGGGCGTCCCCGGCCGCTGCGAGCCTTTTCAGCTCCGCTCCGGGAGTTTTGCTGGAGACACTGGCTTCAGCATCCACAATGTTTGGTACCCTTCATCTTCTCAGAGGATTAGCCTGCTTCACTCCGCTTCACGCCAGCGTTTCCGGCTTGATGTTGACGCCCTATTTGTTGTCCCCCTTGTTTGCTCTCACAATTCGCTGATTCTCCCCTGTCGATTCACGCGTCGGCCGACCTGGCTTTCCGTTAATGCCACTTGGGCCTTTGGGTGCCGCCCGGAACACTCCGTTTTCCCCGACGCTCAGCCGTGGACCTGACATCGATTCAATTTCTAGCTAGACATGGGAGTAGGATTGTTCACCGATAGCGGTGCTGATGCGCCCAGTTTAGCCGCACATCATCGTGTTGGACCTTGGGGTCGGAGTGATTCACTTCGTGTTGTATGGTGCTCGATCAACAAATATGACTGAACTTGGTCCTGCCTTTTCGGCGAACAAACCGCCAAGGCTTCGCGAGAGTGAGTCACGAACATGTCTTTCATGCGCGCGCCCAGGAAGCTGGTCATGACCCGGACACCAAAGGCGACGAGTCACTAGTGTTGGGTAATATCTAAGCGCTAAAATCAGGAGAGGTGAGGGGATGCGAGTCTCGTCTTGTTTGATAACACTATTGAATGCCGGATAGCCATGGAGAAGAGGAAACCCGACGCTGAGAAACCCCGCTGTTTGTGTCGTCTATTGTTTCGCGTCAGCGAGTACTTCGACCCGCAACGCTGTGGGCAAGGACTCGGCAAAGGCGAATAAGCTTTGCTCATCTTTGCCATCTTTTTCTCGTGGCTTAGACACTTGGTCGCGGAGACTTGAGGGAACTATGAAGATTGTTTAGTGAGTTCCTCTCTAATGTGACAGTGAATACCTATTTTGAGCTCAGAGGACACGCTTGTTGGAGTAATATATGGCCAAGTTCCGGCGCAGTATACCGGTTTTTGCAAGCTCGGCAGGCTCTGCCTATGCGAGCATGACTGTTTTGGCAGCGTGCCCCGACGGCTTGGAAAGCACACTGGCGATAACCTCTCTATTCCGGCAAGCCGTGACTCAGGCGGGAGACTGTGGCAGATGTTTGACAGTCCAATGTGCTTTGTTTTGGTTAATAACCTTTATACTAGTCTCCTGTCCCCGCTGAGATTGAGCAACCCGTCAGCATAATATCAAGGCACCGTTAAATTCTAGGTTGTACCTGAAGAACTGTCCTACTTTAAGAAGCGAACGAGGCCCAAGATTATCTACTTCAGGCCTTAATCCAGCTGTGGATAGCTAGGATGGGAATAGGCGCGAGCAGAGCTAATCTTCAGACCTATCTTTGGCTGGGTTGTCACTAATGGGCTGGCCGTTGAGCCAGGCAGAGCAGCCGAACGCGAGGCCGCCCGAGGCTATGATGGATGTTAATAGATGTGGCGTTAGCGCTATTAAGGTAGCTGCGGTAGATGTTGTTGCTAGAGTAGAAGCCACAGTTGGAGCTGCAAAGGACGGGCAGGGTGACGGTTGCCGTGGTAGTCTTGTTGCAGACAACCTATGAAGAGTAATTGTAGTTGCTGGCGGCTTCGGGGAGCGCGTCGGCGGAGTGCAGCGTTCTCTGCGGTGTAGTATGTCTGAAAGAAGGAGGGGAGCCTGCGTTGATTGGTTGTCAAATTGTGATATGGGGTTTTAGGTTGGAGCACTGTGAAATTCGTGAATGAGCACCTGTCGAATTGTACGGTATGGGGTGCAAAATGATGATGTATTGATGTGTAGCTATCTGGAAATCTCTGCGCATGGATCCGCGCGTTATTTACGCCCAAAAGTAGGTAATGTCTGTGTTACGCCATTGCGCTACAGTTGCTGCTGCTTTTACATGCACTTGGCGCGTCACTACATACGCTAAGGGGTTAATTTAACACGCCCCTTTAGTTTTAACGTAATATAGCATAATATAGTATAATTTAGTATAACTAGCTAAGTTTACTAATTAACTCTAAAGCACTTTAAATCCAGTATATTTAAGGTTATCTAGATATATCTATTTAATATAAAGTTATCTAATATCTTATATATTTACTAATAACTTTATAACCCCGTTATTTACCTATCTTATAATCCCTTCTCTAGTATTATCTCTTAGCATTATCTATAGGTTATTATAAAGTATTCAGGCCCTTAGCCCTTAATTATAGTATCTTAACTTAGTCTTCTTATCTAATTTAAGGCTTTATATACTCTGCTTAAAAAGTTAGTAGTAATAGACTTATTTAAGTAGTAATAGCTTAAAAATATTATTAGTGAGAGGGATTATTATATAGAGGGGGTATTGCTTCTTTTATAGTTATTTATCTAGGCTTAATTTAACCACTTTATTTTATAGAATTACTTATTTATAGTAAGAGTAATTACTACTCTCTGTTATTCTTTATTACTACTTATAGAGTATTTTAAAGGGGTATTACTATTAATAGTAAGGTCTAGTTAGTATAGCTTATAAGGGTATTATTAGCTTCTGAGGGGTTATAGTATAATTATAAGAAGGTAAAGAAAACGCGATCTTATATAAGTAAAGTTCCTAGTAAACTATATACTTAAAGGCTTTAAATATTAGCATAATACCCTCTCTTTTATATAGGTATAATATTATAGTTAGTGATAGATTTAGCAAGTTAATTTAGCTAATATAGTAACTATAAAGTTACCCCTTTAGGTTAAGCATTAGGCCTACTTAAATCCAGTCCTAATATTACTATTAGTATCTTATAACTTCTCTCTCTTCCAGGCCTCTATAATTATTTATAACTTATTAATAAGGCCTAACTAAGTAATAAATCTCTTATAAGACTGCTATAGAAGGGCTTTTATAAGTCTATTAGCTATTAGTTTAGCTAAGGAGATATAGATAACCTTAATATATCTCTCTATAACCTCCTATTATAACTAGTAGTTATAGATATTAATATAGTAGAGTTTTATCTATAGCTAGAATATCTCTTTTATAATAAGGTTTATAGTTTATAGGTTATTATACTAGATTATAACTTTTAGTATATTAGTAGCTATAGAACCTATAAATTTAGGTAGTTTATTATTTAAGAGAGAGACTTATAGAGCAGTAATAAGTTAACTTATAAATAGTTCCTCCTTTACTACTTAGGAGAGGGTAAGAAGCTCTGTCTCTATAGTTAATATAGTAACTATATTTTGCTTATTTACTCTCTATAATATTATCTCTCTAAAGAGCTTTATTATAAAGGATTAAAAACTTTTATAGTCTAGTATATTATTAGTAAAACTAGTATCTAATATAACTTTAAGTTCTTTAGTTAATCCCTTAGGGACTTTATATTCTAGATATAGTCTCTTTATTTATATAAGGTATTAAATAACGCAGTTAGCAGTATATTAGTAATAAGGCTTAGGGTTTTAGTTAAAATAGGTAAGTCTACTAACTATAAATAAGATATTAGGTCTTATTATCACTATAGTATATAGTAATAATCCTACCTTTTACTAATATCTTATAATATTAGCCTTTATTACCTCTTCTTTATAGAGTAGGAGTTCTTTTTATACTATTAAGGTTTTATAGTCTCTTATTAATTTACTATCTAGGAGTTTTAATAGCTTCTTAAAGAAGGATAACTATAAAAGCTATAGTTTATAGCTATATTAATCTTAAATAACCTTAATTTCTAGAAACTACTAAATATCCTTCTCTCCTTTAAGGTAGTATTATAGTTAAAGTTTACTAATTAGCTATCTTACCTTAATCTCTTTAAAAGGGAGATATATAAATATATAGTTATTAATATAGAAAAAGAATAGGATCTTACTATTATACTAGTAATAGTTCTTACTAGCTACTTACTTAAATCTACTTATTATAAGACCTGTTTCTAGGTATTATTACTATAGAAGTAGTAAATAGTAAAGTCTATAGAGGGCTTTAAGTAACTTTAGAATATATCTACTCTTCTAATACCCTAGTACTATCTCTATATAGACTTCTTTATTAAGATTAGTATAAATAAAAGCATTAACTATATTATATTATAGGAGGTTTATATTAAACTAGTTTATAACTATAATAAGGATTCTAAAGAATATACTAGCTAAAGTAGTAGTATAGATATTTCTCAGATTATAAAGCTATTAATCTTCTCTAATAATAAGTCTTGCTTTAACTTTAATAAGTTTTCTATACTTATCTAGCTTATAGATATATACCTAGTAATAGCTAAGGATTTTATAACCTTATACTATTATACTAGGCACTTTAATCTATAAATTTAATAGTTTATAACTATTTAGATATAATTTTTTAGCTTCTCTAAACTTATTTCCTAATAGGTAACTAGCTAGTTAGCTATAAGATAAGGGTAATAATAGCAGATCTCTCTAGTAGATTCCTTTTAAATACCTCTTTAACCTATTCTTAGCAGAATTATTTAATACTATTAGACTAAGTAGGGGGCTCCTAGCTTTAAGGCTTAATACCTAGTTATACTTCTTACTAGCTCTAGGTTAGCTAGACTATAGATATAGATAGAGATTATCTTACTACTTAATTAATTTACTTAGCTTTATACTAGCTAGGAATACTACCTTATAGAAGGTTCTTAAATTAATCCTGAATTTCTCAGATTTAGTAGTAATAACCCCTCCCCCCTTTACCTTAAAATCTTCTATTACTTAGAAGAATAATAAGAGTAGAGATTAAGGTAGAGTGATAGGTTAGAACTAAGCTTAGGAGTATTTAAATTTATTTTATAGCTAGGACTTAGTTAGTATATTAACCTTATTAATCTCTATTAAATTAGTTAGTAGTAACTATTTAGCTTCTTTATTATTCTTAGTATTATCTAGGTTTAGTGTTTATTATAGTTTTATTAACTTAATAATATTATTATAGTAGTTATATATCTCTTTCTAGTTTATCTCCTAGAGATTATCCTTCTACTTATTAATATTATTACTAAATTTTACATTCTTATTAAACCTAATATATCTTATAGTAGTAACTTCTTACTTTACTAGGTGCTATACTTAGTAGGAATTTAATAAGGCATAGCTAATAAGGTATCTAATCTAAGCCTTAGGGTTAAAGCGCTAGAGATAGTTTTTATAAAGTTAAGCTTATATAGTTAAGGTAAATACTTTATAGCTATATTATTATAAGTGGGAGATATCTAGTATAGCAGTATTACTCTTTATAGACTAGTAAAGGAGTTTATATAGAGTTTTCTACCCTCTTAACTATAATAGAGTATAGTTATATATATAGATTACTACTATATAGATCTCTAGCTATAAATAAGGTAGGAGTTTTAATAATAAATAAAGATATCTAGCCTTTATCTTTATAACTATTATAATCCTCTCTCTATCCCTATTTTAAGCTTAGATATTTAGTGCTAATAGCTTAATTTAAATACCTATTATCTAGATAAGGCTCTCTACCTCTAGGTACTTTAGGATCTTATTATTATATTTAAATACTTTAATTATAACTTTTAACTCCCTTTTAACTAAGTTAATAAATTAGGTAAATACTTTTATAAAGGTTCTAGTTAAGCAGTCTTTAAGGTAGTAGTCCTAGGTATAACTTAATAGTTAGTCTATAAAGAGTAGGAGGGTTATAAAGCCTCTATATCCTTATTTAAATAAGTAAAAGTCTAGGGCTATTTATCTTTCTAGTATTAAGGTTATAATAGACTCTCTAGATATTTATTATACTTATTAGATTATCTTCCCTAAGCTATATATATTACAGTCTACTATTATTAGGGGTATTCTGCCTTTTACTCTTATACTATATATTACTATCTCTAGATAGTATATTATAGCTTCTTCTATATAGCTAAGTTAAGAGTGCTAGTTACTATAGATACCCTTTCTTAGCTTTCTTCTTATTAAGGTAGTATAGGTATTATATTATAGGGGGATTAAGATAGTATTATTATAGAATACTACTTAAGGCTCTTTTAATATATACTTAAGAATATATTAATTATAGATATTAAGTATTTTAGCTATAAATATACTATCTTATTATTAAAGGCAGTAGTTATCTAGTCTATTATCCTAATAGATATTCTTTTTCTTTAAGTATCTATAGAATATAAAATTACTTACTATAGCACTATAGTAAATAGTGTTAGAGAGGTATAGTATTACTAAATAACCTTTAGGTTTAATAATATTTACTATTATAGATCTATAACCTTTAATTAGTATTAGTTTAGATTCTATAAAGATAAAGTCTTTATTATAAGTACTATATAAGGTTTTAAAGTATTTAAGGTTATTTAGGATATAGACTATTAAGTTTAAATCTAAAAGTACTAATTTAGATAACTTATAGATATAAGTTATAATAAATATAGCTTTCTTAACTTCTGCCTTTTCTCTATATTACTTTAAGAGTTATTAATTCTTTATAGAGATCTTTAAATAGTTAATCTTATCTACTAATTCTCCTTTATATTACTCCTTTATAAGGTTAGCTACTATCTTACTTAGAGTCTAGTTATTAAGTGCCTTATTAATAAAGATATACTAGTACTTTAATAAGTAGTGAGGATCTATATATACTTAATACTTATTAAATCCCTTTTTATACTTATCTTATTAATTATTAAACTCTTTATTAGGTTATCTCTTCTTTAACTTACTTTAAGGTTATAGAGTCTTTACTAGGTAAATTAGAAAGTTAGTTATTATTAATTTAAATACTCTACTCTTTATAATATATAACTTTAAAGCTATAATATTAACTATTTCTAGAACTTTACCTTATATACTCTTAATAAGATTATTAAGCTTTAGAGTTCTATTATTAGCCTCTTTTCTATAAGTTAACTTATATATTATAGTCTATAATAAGAGAGGGGTTTAGTAAGTAGTATAAATAAAGTTATTAAACTATCCTAACTTCTCACTACTCTCTACTATATTAACTACTCTTAATTTAGATATAGCTGCTTTATACTTATTAATTTACTTAGTAATAGATTTCTAAGTTATAATCTTTTCTTTATAAGGGACTTAAAGAACTTCTATATAAACTACTCTTATTAACCTAAGTTACTAAGTATTATTAATCCTAGCTCTTATCTTTAAATAGATAATAGTATCTATAATAGAGTTTTAAGATATAAAGTAAGTTAATTAGTACTTAGAGTTAACTATCTCTTAAATATAGTTTTTAAATTAAACTATAATTTTATATAAGTTCTTAATATTCTTTATCTTATTAAGTTATTAAAAGACTATACTAGCTTAGATCTTATTAATATTACTTATTCTAACTCTAGCTAGGCTATACTAGATACTAGGGTAGATAATCCTCCTATTCTAGTATTCTAGGTATTAAGCTCGGAATTACGCCGCAGCCCCTTCGCAAAAAGACTACAATAAATTCACCTAGTTTATAGGTATAATTCGGGAAACACTATATAGGTATTTTAACCTATACCCTCTACTAGTTAAAGAAAATAATATAGGAACCCTATATATTCCTACTACTTATAAGCAAACCCTCTAAATATTACTATATAAAGTCGGACGCGCGCTATACTAGGGCTAATTATATTAGAGCTAAATAGGCTACTAAGGCTCTCGTAGCTTAGAAACGCCCTCGCTAAACCTTCTAGTAAGGTGCTACGAAAGCTACTATATAAGATAACTCCTTAACCTAAAAGGTTAACCTTCTAGTAAGGTACTAAAGGTATTACGAATACTACTATATAAGAGGTAACTCCTTAACTAGAGAGGTCTTTCCTAAGAGGTTCTTATAGCTAGAAGTATAAGAAGCTTTATTACTACGAGTAGGGCCTTATACCTCTCCCTTATCCTTATCCTTATCCCTTAACTATATTAGTACTAGACCCTATATATAAATATACTAAGCCTAAGCGAGGTACGCCCTTTAATATAAATAATATAGAGGGGATCGCTAGAGAGTTTAGCCTTAATATAATTAATAAAACCCGCTCCTTTATTAACTACTCCGCTATATATAGAGAGCGTATTATTAATATAGCCCTTAAGAGGGCTTACCTTAATACCCCTATAGGGGACTCTATAAGGCGCGATAGTATTAGAGCTAAGTAAGTAAACTTAGTAGCGGAAGTTTAGTAGGTTATTATATACCCTATAGAGTAGCCCTTCTTTAAGCAGGTCCTCCGTATTACTAAGGCAGAGGCCGCCTAGGTAGCAAACGTCGGTAAGTATAGCTTATACTAAATAGAGAGAGCGTTGCTAACGACAGCATAGCTACGAAGGCGTTAGCTAACCCGATTAAACAAGAGGACTAGCAGACGAAGCAGTAATAGAGGCGGTATTAGCAGCGCGGGTAGTGCGCGAGAGGAAAAGTTAATAGTTTCGTAGTTTAAATAATTAAAAACTACGTTATTATCGATATAAAGTTAAAGATTATAAGGCTATCTAGTATAACGGGTATATATAAGTGTAGCTATAGTTAGGAGAGTTACGATCATATAACTAAAGGCTATGTATTATCAGGAGGCGCGGAGTTAGAAGGTCTGTTGCACTTGAGCAGGTAAAATCACTATGCAGTGGCCAGAGGCCGTGTTCTAGGTATTAGCTACTAGGAAGTTAGCTTTTTAGAGATAGTCCTAGAGCTTTAGCTTCCTTAGAATAGTATTTAGAATAGTATTAAGGTTCTCCTTCTCTATATTCTCTAGGTTAATATACTTTTATAGTTCTATTACCCAGAGTCTATACTAGGTTTAATCTTACTATAGAGGCTAATTAGCTAGACTATTAAGTATAGATAAGGAGCTAGAGGCTATAGTAGTGCTAGTAATAGAGAGTTTATTATAAACTTATATATTAATAATATAGGGGTAAATTTAATACTATAGATTTATCTAGATAGCTTTAATTAGTATTATTTATAATAATTAGACTATTAATTATTAAATTATATAGTATAGAGTGTAAAATAATAATATATTAATATATAGCTATCTAGAAATCTCTGTGCATAGATCTGCGCATTATTTATACCTAAAAGTGGGTAATATCCGTGTTATGCCATTGCGCCACAGTTGCTGCTGCTTTTACGCGCACTTAGCGCGTCACTATATACGCTAAGGGGTCGATTTGACACCACCAGATGCTTACCGAGGGGTGTGGGGCGTCACGGGCTCGCGTTTACACCCCCTACTTATATAGGGGGGTAAAAAGCTCTTAACTATACTAAAAGATTATTTCTATACTAAGTCTGCTATTAATTTTGTTTTTAGCCTTTTTCTACCTAAATATTATACTTTTAAGACTATTAAATAATACTATTTTACTATATTTTAAATTATCCTTTTTTATATATACTTATTATAATAACTTTCTTAAATTCTATAGATTTAAGCCTTATCTAAAAAGCTTTAGTTACTTTATATATATAGTAATAATAAGACTATATTAGTATTTCTTAAAACTATAAGTTTAGTATTATTAAGAGTATATAGTTTATTACTGCTTAGTATAAGTTTTTTTATATTAGGATAGGATAAGTAGGACTTAGTAGCGCAGTCTCTAAGGGACTCTTTTAGTATATAGGTCTATTATAAGAGAACTAAGGGGAAGGAGAGAGAGGGAGGTATTATTATAATTATTATTTATACTTAATACTTAAGTTCCTAGTTTTTCTGTAATTTCTCAGCAAAATAATACTTAATTTAAGTAATCTCTTTTAATTAGATCTGTAAATCTCTTTATATATCTTTTAAGCCTATTTTTATTATTCTAGTCTATTTATTAGTAAAGTTATATTATTTACTATTCTTTCTAGCCCTTATAGAATCTAGACTTTATTAATAGTATCTAGAGGCAGATCCTTTTTGCTCTTTTTAATAGCCTTTAAAGGCTTCTTAGAGAGTGGAGTGCCTTTACTATATCTATATATCCCTACTATTAATATATATATATATATAATTAATCTACTTTAAATATAATAATATCTAAAAGATCTATAAATAATAAAGTATAATAATATAATTAATAAATAACAAAAAGATATAGAGAGGAGGATATTTATAGACCTATCTTAGTTTATAAGGATTATAATAGCTATATATTCTCTTAGAATTAAGATAGAAACGATACAAAACCTTAATATCCTCTCTTTTATATAGTATTAGTAGGTTTTAATTAGTATACCCCCTTTTCTCCTCTCTTATATACTTTTAATATTATTATTATTTAATTGATAAGTTATAGCTTAGGTAGCTAAGATAGCTATATTTAAGACTAATATAGTAATTAGTAGTCTTACTAAGCTAATAAGTAAAGTAAGATTAACTAGGTTAGTAAAAATACTAATAAACCCCTTTTACTAATATAGCCTAGAGTGCTAAGAGTAAATAATACTAATATTTGAGATATTTTAATATAGTAAAGCTATGAGATTCTATAAAATAGAAGTATTATTAGAGAAACCCTTCTATATTAAGTAGGGAGACTTAAGGTAGATCTATAAAAGCCTAGAGTAATAAGATTAAGATTATAGAATCTTTCTATATTTATTTAGTTTATATTATTTTCTTTTTTACTATTTAGAAAGATTATAACTACCTGCTTTATCTTTCTACTTAGAAAATATTATAATAATAAGTTAACTTCACTAACTATAAAGCTTTACTACTTTAACTATATAATAATAAACCTAATATTTATAGACTAATAAATATTATATCTTCTTCTTAATTAAACTTAGATACTAGATCGTTTTCTAATAAGGAAAAGTAACCTAAGAATTAATTTATAGAAACTTTATTTAGTAAAATATAACCTTATACTATAAAATAGCTAGTTTTAGAGAATAGTATAGAAAGATCTATAAATCTTACTCTAGAAATAGAGATAACCGTTTTAGTACTTATTACTTATCTAAGAAGATATATACTAACTAGGATATTATAGTTCTAGCTAATCTTTTAATAAGATACTCTACTATAGCTATAATAACTCCTTATTTAGCTAGAGCTTCTAAGTTTATTAGAACTAATATCTTAAACTTTATTATAAACTATAAAAGCTTTTCTAAGCTTTACTATAAACCTAATAAGGATATAAAGAATAAAGTCTATATATATAGCTTTAGTAACTATTAAGATATAGTCTAATTTTATATTAATAAAGCTAAGACCTAGAAGAAAGCTAAAGAGAGACTTCTTTACTAATTTAGATTTATAGATCTAAAGTGCTACTAAGACCTTAATAAGGATCTTTAGAGCCTTATTATAGACTTCTATATTAAAGATAATAACTCTTTATAAGTTATAGCTCTAATTACTACTATTAACTAACTTTAATAGAGAGCTATTTTATAAAGAGATCTAGAACTTATAAATACTAAGTTAGTTTATATTATATATTATTACTTTTGAGAGTAAGCTATAAAGGCTATAGCTTAAAGCCTTAACTATTAACTTACTAAGGTTATTTTAAAGTAGTAAGTTATAGTTAAGGATACCTTAATTAAATAGTTTATTACTTAATAGAAACTTTAGTAACTTTGAGAACTTATTAAGCCTAAGCTAATAATAATACTTTAAGTTTTAGTAAAGATAATCTTAATAAGATAGAAAGTAAAGGCTAAGGAACCCTCTATAGTGCAGACTATAAGCTTAATTATTAACCCTTTTATAGAGAACTTTAATACTCTAAATATTAATTAGGCTAATTATAAAATAGATATCTTAACCCTTATTAAGAAAGTTACTAGCTAAAGAGATAATATTTTTAACCTAAATACTATAGATATTACTAAGCCTTATAAATAATAGCCTTAAGATAATTTATAGACTTAGTATTAATATTAGTAATACTTCTATCTATAATCTAGTTGTAGTAACTATTAAAGTAAATATTAGTAATATTAAGAATTTAGTAGAGATAGAGAAAGAGGAGGCTATAGAGACTTTTAGTAAGAGAAACTATAGTAATATATATCTTTTTAAGCTTTTAGGTATTACTAGTTTTATAGAGTAGTAGTCTATGATATTATTAGCTATATTAAGTATCTTAAGGCTAGCTAGAAGGGGGTCTACTATTATATAGGATCTTTTTACTTTATTAATACTCTTAATTTTAATATTTAAGTTAAAGTAGGTATTATCAATAAAGGCTATATAGCTAGGAGAATAGATAGCTAGATAATTCTAAGGTATATTTTTAGTAATAAAAATAGCTTTATAAACTATATAGTAGCTATAAGTAGAATAGTAGAGAAGTAGTAGCTAAAACTAATAGAAGAAATCTTATAAGTTATTAGTTATAATAGACTATACCCTAAGCAATCTATTAGCTTTATAAATTAAGGAAAAGATAAAATATAGTTATATAACTTTATTAATATAATATTCTTTAGCTTTAAACCTAGAAACTAATATATTAACTTAATAGAGAATATTACTATAGTAGAGTAAGTAAAGACTAGAGGCTATTATATAGAGCTTTATAATACCTAGATTTAATAAGCTTCCTAAATAGTAAACCTACTTACTATCTAAGACCCTTTAATCTAAATTACTTAGTAAGTTACTAAACTTCTTAATAATAATAAGAATATTAATAATATTATAGTGCTTAATACCCTAGAGAAACTAATAAAGTAATAAGGATAAGATAAGAAAGATAAGCTCTATATATAATATAGTAATTTATAGACTAGCTATATATTTATATTAAAACTATAGAGTAAGAGAGTAAATAGAAAAGTAGCTATATTTAAAGCCTTTCTTTAATAAGACTAGCTAGGTTAGAATAGAATAGTCTATACTATTACTAAAGTAATAATTAATAAGTATAAAGATAAATATAACCTAAAGGTATAAAAGGTTTTTATTTCTGTTAATACTATATTTCTAGATTAATTTAATAAAATAGAAGCTAGTAATAAAGAGTTATAAAAGTAAATAGATTAATAGAATAGTAATAAGAACTATTCTAAGGCTTAAGCTACTATAGTTACTATCTTAGTAATTCTATCTAAGTATTTATAAACTAACTTAGTCTATTCTAACTATTATATAATTAACTCTATTTTTAAGATAAACACTATAATAGAAGAATAGAATTTTATATTTCTTCTACTACTAAGATATATTACTATCCTAGACTTTATTATAACCTATTGGTAGATTATAGTTACTCTTTATAACTCTATAAATATACTAATTAGAGAGATTATAGATAGTAGCTTAGTAATTAACCTTATTAGTAAAAGCTATATTAGATATCTTAGCTTATAGAGTAATATAGTTAGAATTAATATAGAAATCTATAGAATTATTAATAAGAAGCAAAGAACCTAATTTATAAGTATAATTATAGATAATATCTATATTAGTGCTAATATAATCTAAGATATTAGCTTTTTTATTTTTCTAGAGAATATCTATAATAAGGACCTAGTGTTAAGAGCACTCTTTATTCTAAAAACTAAGATAACTCTAGACTATATATAAAACTAGATTATTAGAGTTCTTTAGTTTAGTAATATTAAGATTAATATTTCTTTATTATTCTATACTAGAGATTTAACTACTTATTTTCTAGAGATTATTATAGAGATAGACTACTTTATATCTTCTTAATATTAATATACTTTTATATCTTTTATAGAGAAGAAGAAATAGAGGCTATTATTAATATACTTAATATAGTAATAAGCTTAAAGTTTATAAAAGATAATTAGTAAGGTAATAAAGCAAAAGATAAGAAAGAACTAGATATAATACTAAATAGTATAAAAGTATAATAAGATATTAAAGTAATTTAATAAGTATTTAAGGGTTTATATAACTTACTAAAAGAAGTTAAGTAATAGATTTAGCTAGATAAAGAAGTTATTACTATCTTTAAAAAGTTTAGATTAATTTATAATAAAGTTCTAGAGATTATAATTTAAGAAGAAGTTATCCCTAAACTTAATAATATTTATAAAGTAATTATAAACACTAGATATATAGAGAGATATAATAGCTATAGTATTAACTATTAGTATTATATTTATAGATATAAGAAGAAGAGTATAAAGAGAAGACTACTAAAGAGGGTATATAAGTTAGTATATGAAAAGAAGATTAAGACTATTATAATTATAGATACTATTCTTGCTTTTTATTACTATATATTCCTACTAAAAATACTACTATTACTAATAGAGAATATCTATATACTATATAAAATAAAAGATAAGAAGATCTAATCTATTAATAATATAATATTAAATAGTTTAACCTTAAATAGTAATCCTAAATAGAAGCTAAAAATATAGATAAGAGCTAAGAGAAATATAATATTAAACCTAAGTGCTCTATTTATAAACCTAATTATACTAAAGTTTTTAAATATTAAGTTAGAGATAAGACTTATAAAACCCTAATTAGAAACTATTCTTAATACTATTAATTATCTATGCTTTAGGGAACAGGTGGATTGTCACCTTGCCACTATAATCATAGCACACTTCCGGTTCAACCACACTAAGGTAAGGTAGATACATGTCCTGATTTTCAGGGACATGCACCTGGGTCCTCGAGCTGCACCTCCCAAACTGGTTAAGGAGCTGGTGTGTTACAACCGCAGGCGGCGCCTCATCGCAATAGGCGGGCCGCGCGCAGCGCAATATTGAGCCATATACGGGTTAGAGGCGTAAGTAGTGATTTAAGGGCATAAGTGATAACTTAGGGGCTTAATAATATATAAGAGGAGCACTAGACACACTATAATTTAGTATAAGGATAGCTTTGCTTATATAACTTTAATTAATATACTTATTAAACCCTTATTTCTAACCCCTAACTATATATAGGATCCTTATTATTATATAGTAGTATAACTTATATAACTTTATAAATCAGATCTACCTTATAGTAGTTATTAAAATAGTAAAACAAAGTTATATAACTATTTAATATAATATATATATTATAAAAGATATTAATATACTCCTAAGAAGTTATATAGTTATCTATAGTTATAGTAAGTATACTATAGAGCTTAGAGATAGTAAAGCCTTAAGATAAAGCTATTATAGATCTTTAGTAAAAGATTACTAAGCTATAGTTAGCTTACTAATAAGTATATAAAAAGTATAATACTTTTTAAATATAGTTATAGAGTATATAAGAGACTACTCTAGTGCTATCTATAGTTAATAATAGTAGTAAAAATATATCCTCTTTAATAATACTACTGCTATTAAGAACCCTAGTAAGCCTAACCTACTCTTACTTTAGTATATAGGAGGAGACTAGCTATTTAGATATTATAATAATAGATACTCTGCTATTAATATAGATACCTAGTAAGACTCCTAAACTAGATTTAGACTAGTTTAAGAACCTTAAGATAAAGTTCCCTAAGAACTTATACCTAAAGGGATCTATAAATTAGATTATATAATTAATATAAGTATAAATCTTAATAGTAGTTTATAAAATAACTCTTAGAGATATATTAACTCTAGTAGAGGATCTCTAGATTATAATTTAGATATATAATAATCTTATAAAAAAGCCTTTATCCCTTATAATATATATATAGAGTAGTTCTAAGATTTAGAACACTCTTATATAGATATATACTAGTACTAGTATTATCCTAAGAGGATAAATATAAGACTAGATATATACTCTTAAGCTTATAAAGAGTAACTCTATATTATATATCTTAAAGTTTAGCAAGCTATAGTATAGATATTAATAAGTAGGCAGCACTATCTTTTCTAAAGATACTATTTAAGTATTTATCTAAGGAGCTAAAGAGTAATACTATAACTAGGCTATTTACTAGAGATTAAAGTATTATAATAGATCTATAATAATAGTTAAAGAACTTATAGCAGACCTCTAGGATAAGGCTTATATAACTAGTAAGGTAAAGTCTATGCTTATTATATAAATAATAGATAAAGTATCTAAGAAAGATACTAAAAAGGAGTCTAAGAAGAGGGATTATATAAACTATAATTATTATAGCTATAGCTATACTAATACTATATAGTAAGTATATCCTATTTATAAGGTTAATAATAAAAGTTTATTAATACTATAAAAGAGTAATAGTAAGATAGATATATCTAAGAAGGAGTCTATAAAGGAGAGTTAGAAGATAATAAAATAAGTTTACTATATCTTTATAAACTTAAATAACTTTTAGATAGCATAGAGTAATCTTAGAATATACTTAGTATATAAAACTATACCTAAGAACACTAAAAAAGAAGAGACTATTTTAAGAATAGTTAAGTAAAGTAATAGTGCTTAGTTATAGAATATAGATATAAATATATATATAATAAATAATATATTATAGTATAATAATAATAAGTATACCCTATTAATAACCCTGTGCATAATATATATAGGAGGAGGTTTTATCTACCTTAAGTATATAGAAATAGTTATACTATACTTTAATAATAGAGAGTTAATATAATTATAAGATATATTATATATACTAAGTTTCCCTATTAATATATTTAGTAAAGAGAGACTTTACCTTAGTAAAGATTACCTTAATAAGAATAAGCTTATTAAAGCTAATAAGTAAGTATTTATAATACTTAATATATACTAAAGAGGTTTTAACCTTAATATAATATATAAGAGAGATTTAGGTATATAGATAATATATATTATATAGTAGAGGACTAAATCTAAGCTCTAGTATAGAAGACTTAGTTACCTAGGCTTTAGAGAGATAAAAAAGATAATATAGATAATAAAGAGCTATATAATATCTGCTAAGTTAGTGGTTCTATAACTCTATAAAACCTATAATCTCTTAAAGAGCCTGAGATACTCCCTATAAATACTAAGGCACTATATAGAGAAGGCAGGAGATATTTTTTATATTAATATTAGAGAAGTAAAGCTAGCAAAGTACTTTAAGTACTTCTTACTAATTATAGATAATAAAATATACTTTTAAGTAATTATCTTTATAGATATAAAGGATAAGCTAGTATATTAGTTAAGGATTTATCTCTAAAAGTAGAAGAATATCTTTAGTATAATAGTAAAGGTTATCTATATAGATAATACTAGGGAGTTTATAATAACTTATCTTAAAACTATATTATAGAATAATAGAATAAAGATAGAGTTATTACTACTATATATATATAAGCAGAATAGTATAGTAGAGTATATAATTTAAATTATTCTAGATAAGATATATACTTTAAGTATTAATTTAGAGATTTTAGTAGATTTATAGCTATATTTACTTATAGTAGTAGTTTATATTATTAACTGCTCCTATACTATAGCTATTATAGATAAGATACCTATTTAGATACTTTATAATAAGTTATTAAGCCTAAGAAGAGACTATATATCTAATATAAGCTAGTTATAGATTATTAAGAGTATCTGCTTTGCTTATATTAATCTAGAAGTCTAGGTTAAGAGCAAAAAGATAGTAGTATATATAGAGAAAGGTATCCTTATTAATTATTATAGAGACTAAGTATATAGAATATAGATACTAGAGTAGAATAAGATTATTATCTACTCTAATATTATCTTTTATAAATCTATAATAGAGCTAGAGAAGCACTAGCAAACACTACTACCTAGCTAAGGCCTGTGGTTCTAGAGCTATATATAAGGAATTATAGAGTAGATATATAAAGTATATCTATAAATTAGAGAGACTAGATCTCTAAGGGAAGAGGGTATAGCTTATACTTATGCTATAGCTTTTATAACTAATTCCTTTATAAGTAATCAGGAAATAAGTTTATAGCCTTATATAGATCTAATAACTATTATAGAAGTATAGAATAGATCTATAAATAACTAGTTAGAGTGGGTAGAGGTAGTGTTTACTAAGATATATAGACTTATAAAAAAAGGAGTATTATAGTTTATTAATAAGGAAGAGGCATTATAAAGTCTCTAACTAATAGCTAAATAGGTTTAGAGATATAAAAAAGCCTATAGTAAGCTTATAAAGTATAAGGCATAGATTATAGTAAGAGGCTTTCTATAAATCTCTAGATAAGACTTTACCTAGATATATACCTTAATATCTTAAATAGTATCTTAGCAGATCCTATTAGTCTATATATAGCAAAAAGAATATCCTATATAGTAGTGGGACTTTATTAATATATATTTAAATAGAGAGCTAGAGAAGGTAGTCTATATAATACCTTTCTCTTTAATTAAGAAGTTCTTTATAAATCTATAATATAGTAGCTTTATAGCTATATATAGTTATATAGAAGATTAAGAGTAAGTTATTAAACTCTATAAAGCTCTATATAGACTAAGATAGGGTAAGAGATAGTAATAGAAGAAGTTATAAAAGATCCTTTAGTAAGCAGGATTTATACTACTATACTTAGATAATATAACTTACTATAATAAAGCTCTTAATATTATAATAGTAATATATATTAATAATATTTTAGTAATAGGGCTAGAAACTGCTCTAGATATAATCTATAAATATATAAGTAATAAGATTAAGGTTAATAACCTTAGAGTACCTAATAGCTTCCTTAGTATTTAACTTACCTTTAATAAGAAGTATTAGAAAACTATTATTAGCTAAGAAATATACTTAGCTAATATAGTATAGAAATTTAGAGTAGAGATTAGGCTTATAAAGATATCTATTAAGACTAGGGTACTTAACTTTATAGTTCCTAGTATAGAAACCTTACTAGATCTAAATCTCTAGAGTTAGTACTAGAGAGTATTAGGTAAAGTTAGCTTTAGAGTGCTTATAATATAGCTAGACCTCTCCTTTAGTATAGAACTATAGGCTAGGTTTTTCTATTATCTTAATAAGTTATATAAGAAAGGTGTGAAGTGCTTAATATAGTATTTTAGTATATATCCCTCCTTTATAATAAGTTATAATAATAAATATAAGGCTAGAGACTTAAATAAATAGGGTCTCTATAGCTATATTAATAATAACTATACTAGCTATAAGGATATAGTATACTTAATAATAAAATAGATCTTCTTTATAGCTAATAGGCTTATATTATAGAGATTATAATAATAAGCTATAGTCTCTAAGTTATTAACTAAGGCTAAGTACTATATAGTATTATTTACTATATTAGAAACGCTTTAGATATATAATTTCCTAAGTAAACTTAGAGTAGAACTTAGAGAATCTCTTTATATATAGATAGATAATATAGAAACTATTATACTTATAAAAAGGAAGTCTATAAATAACTATATAAAGTATATATAGGTTTATAACTACTTTATATAAGAGGTTATTAAATATAGTGAGGTTAACTTTAAGTATATATTATTAGTAAATAATATAGCTAACCTGCTTATAAAGCTACTTAAAAAAATAATCTTTAAATAACTCTATAAGAGGAGCAGTATAAGGCTATTTAAAGCTAATATTACTATAGAGGATTATACTAAGAAGGTTTAATATATATATAAACTAAGTTCTTAGTAAGGAGAAGTATTATAACTATAGGCAGTGCCTTATTATAATAGGCAGGCTATATATAGTGTAATATTAAGCTATATATAGATTAGAGATATAAGTAGTGATTTAAGAGTATAAGTAATAACTCAGGGGCTTAATAATATATAAGAGGAGCACTAGGCACACTATAATTTAGTATAAGGATAGCTTTGCTTATATAACTTTAATTAACATGCTTATTAGACCCTTGTTTCTGACCCCTAACTGCACATGGGATCCTTGTTGTCACATAGTGGGCGTGCATGATAATTCCACTATCGGCTGGGACGTTTCGCTTGATTTCAGGCTCGGATAGTCAAGGCCAGGTCGCAGAACATGGATGCCAGCTGGACCCGGGAGACTCTGGGACGTTAGGCTTCGCACGTCTTCTTTATGCTTTGCAAGATGCAGCTTTAGCGGAGCCAGCTCCGGCGGGACGGCGTCACAGTGCGTCTGTCAAGGTCCTGCCCTAAGGTAGGTGCCTCAGGTCAGCAGGTTCATGCCTTCCCATTCATACAGTTGGTCATCTAATGGAATCAAGGCAAGTGCCCATTAAATTCAGATTGGTAAGCACAGCAGCAGCCCTTGGTGACTCTTGCGCAGCAAAGCTGGGCGTGTGCTTGTGCTTGGGACGTGGAAGTCACTGGGGGTTATCATACACCCTGCCCGCATCTGTCGCCCACTACGGCAGAGATTCTGCTTAAGTGGGCAAGACCCCCTAATGGTGCGCCAGTTGTACCTAATAGTGGAGATAGGTTTGATTCCTATCAGTGCTATTGGGATTCCGCTTTTGGCTCAATTCTAACTGCAGACTTACCTGGGTTGAAGCTCATATGCAGGAACCATAATGTAGCGACTGCCTTATACTAATCACCTCTCCAGTTACCTATCGATAAGTAACCCTGACGTCTCCCGGCAGCACCACCAGCCAGACCGCTCCCCTGATGACCATGTTCCATCATGTCGTCACAGAATTCTATTATAAATGCCATTAACCCCAAAGAGCCTGGATGACATTCATTTATATCTCTACTTCACTTCCGTTTCGCAGCTTCCAGCCAGCTTGCGACTGCCTCTGAGTTGACTACAGACCGACTGGTCGACAATATCTTGGCCCACGCACACTACACAGCCCGGCGGGAGGATCTCGTGAAAGTCAACATCTCTTTTGAGGATTCCATGGCGAGGATGTCTACATGATTGATGCAGAAATTGGCCATAAGCCCAAACGTCTCTATAAGACATCCATGCACAAGCTCCAACAACCTGCTGCAGCTGTTAGTGCAATATTCAGGCATGCCCAACTTGCCTTAGCCTTATCTTCAAGGTATGTGTTCTCTTGATTGAAGATAACCAAGATTGCTCACTTTTCAACCATGTCCGCAGGTTCGCGATTTTCACCAATCGCCATATGCAGACGGTCAACTCTCCGAACTCCAACCTCAAGCCCGACAAGGCACAGCAGGGTCTCTCAACGGACCCAATGCAAGAAGCACAGCGTTCAACCTGTCACATCTACAAGTCCTGCAGACTGTTGACTTCTTGAAGCAACATCATGCCCAATGCAAAGGACCTGTTAACAAAAGGGTGGAAGAGTATAAGGATTGGAGGAGGGAAAGAATGGAGTACGCTGAAGGCGAGACGAGGAAGCATCTTGAGAGCCTCAGGGGCTCAGAACTGGGCAAAGACGGACAAGTATGAGACAGAGAGTGGCAGGGTAAGGAAAGAAAATTTGCTAAAGGTAAAGTCAAGAAACTGGAATATGTGGTCGCAGCTCTTAGGGAGGCTCGGGTGAGCCTGCTACATAAGGCGATCCGCACGCTATAGACGAGTTATAATCTACTCAGCTTATTTAAGTCGCGATAGAATTATTATTCCAATAAGGCTACAACAGGATATTCTAGAGGAGTTCATAAGGGTCCAAGAAGAAGAGAAGCTTTAGTGTAACAATCTGCACTTTAGTTCTTGTTCATGCTGTTAGAGATCATGAGACACTAATAAAGAGGCTTTTTTTCTTCTTCATCTCTGTAAGGAGTGGAGACTTTGGCGTATTGGACTAGGGACACTGGAACTTTCAGCCTGATGACTTGGAGCGCTAGTCTGCATGCACTAGAGAACTTCGCCTCGTGGTTCGCCGGACTAGCCACTGAAGCAGTTCGTCAGCTTCTGCAATGCCTGGCTATTCCCACGCCAAACCGTCAACTCCAGATCGCCTCCGTCTTAGCTGGCGCCCCTTTCCCCAACCCCTCTCGATTAGCCTCTAGATACACCATTAGAAATCCAGCAATACTCCAACCAGGCTTCAGACAGTAATGCATTTATTTCACCTCCAGGCCCACGTCTAGCCCCTGCTCAACATGTTTGTGTTCTGAACCTGGATTTGGACAAACGCGCTATCCAAGTTTCCGAGGCAGCCGTGTCTACTGGCCAGGATGGCTTTGCCCAGGTGCAGCAGAAGCACAGAGACTGCATACGTCAGCAGCTTCAGGCCAATATCAGTGTCGATGTCGACTTGATGTGGTTTGAGGCAGCTCCGACGGAAACGGTATTGCTGGGGCAAGCATTTGCGGTTGTTGACGGCGGGGTTGGGGGGGTCGGTGAGTGAAGAACTGGCCAATCAGGAGTATGCGTTGGCGGTGTAAGGTGCCTAGGCACCTTAGTGGACGTTCTACCCACAGGCTCTAGGTAGCAGACTGCAGCTACCTACCCATAGCGCCGTAGGTAGCAGTGAGTGCACTACCTATAGTGGGGTGCCAAAAGTCTAAGCCCACCCCATCACTTTTAGTTCACCCGCATCATCACCACCTAACTTTAATAATGCATAAATCTATTAAATTTCAGTTTTATATAGTAAAACTATAGTTAAAATAAATACCTAAGATTACTCTTTAATATTATATATACTATCTCTATACCTAAATAACTACTATAAAGTAGTATAGCAGAGACTTTACTAACTACTATATTTTAGCCTAGGGTATAGTATTCTATACTATAGTTAGTTTCTACTTAAATAGATTAATATTAAGCTTATTTTCCTTTAATTTAAATACTTTAGGGTATAGTCTCCTTATATTATTCTTTATTATATACTAAATATACTTAATAGGGTTAAGATCTAGTAAATAAGGAGGCTATTTAATCTATAAAATACCCTAAGAGAGTATCTAGTTAATAATCTTTAATAAGTTATAAATAGAGGTATTATTCTAAATAAAGTACTTTATATTATTAGTAAAAGGGATATAGCCCTCTTTTAAGTAGTTTATATAGCTATTTAAGCTATAACCCTTCTTCTTAATAGCCTTATCTCTTATAAAGAAGATTAAGTTACTATATAACTCCTTCTATACTATTCTCTATACTATAATTAAGATATTTACCTTAATATAGTATTATATATAGTATAGTATAGAGTAAGGAAGTCTATATAGTTAGGTATAACTAAGGTTAAATATTCTTCTCTAGCCTCTCTAGAACCTAAAAAGAGAGCTAGAGCTTATTTAGAGAGTATCTAGAGAGTACTTAATACTTCTCTATTATTAAAGTTATTTTTTAGACTACTCTAACTAGCTTACTAAGCCTCTTTATAGAAGTTTAATTCTTATTCTTAGCCTTAACCTTATCCTAATTTATAATATAATTCCCCTTCTCTAATAAATCTATTCTTAAATTTATTAAGCTATTAATTACCTAGTTATTACCTAGAGACTACTTAATAATAAGCTTTAATCTTAGTTCTCTATAATATTTATAAATCTAGAACTTAGTATTTCTTATTCTAACTATATTAGCTCTTTTTTAAATAGTTAAGTAGCTTAGAGAAGTAATAAGTTAGTAATAAAGCTCTTATTCTCTATTCTAACTACCCTTATAGCTCTATACCTAACTTCTAAGAAACTATCTTTTTTTAATAAAATCTTTCTCCTTATTTAGATTATAAATTATTTAGTAATTATCTATAGTATTATAGCTGGATATCTTTCTACAAATAATAGCTTTTCTTTTTAAGATAATACTAAAACCTATTATTATTAAGCTTTATTTTAAATACTTTAAATTTACTCTTTAAATTAATATATCTTTCTTTAGTTACTTTATTTTAATAGCCTTTATAGTATTATTAAAGATATATTTTCTTTATAGATAAATAGACTTTTTATTATAGTATAGAGAATTATTAATAATTATCTATAGATTACTTAGTACTTAGCTCTTTAAGGTGATATTAAATAATATCTAAATCTTAAGAGTATTTCTTTTTTAACTATATAAGTTACTAACTTTAGTATTAAGTAGAAGATATATAAATACTAGCTAATTTTCTATTATAAAATCTTTTCTTTTTTTTACTTCTCTATATTATAATATTATTATTATTACTCACTTCTTATTAGTCTCTTTCTATCTCTCTAATAACTTTATCTTAATTATAATATAATAAATCTGTTAACTTTTATTATATTAGAGAATGCTAATAAGAATTAGTAAGAGTTCCCTTTTTTAATAAGGAAAGTATTATACTCTCTATACTTATTAATATACTCTAGGTATACTTTTATAATTACTACCTTTAGGCTTAATCTATCTAGAAGCTAGATAATAAGATTATTCTATATTATAAAAGTATTAATATATAACTAATACTTACTTAATACTTTCCTAATTAATCTCTTAAGTTTAGTTACTAATTATATTACTTTTAGTAATCTTTAATAAGTATTAATACTATATATATATAAAAGGTAGTAAGCTTTATATTAATATATATTCTAGCTATATTTATAGTTATATCTAACTACTGACTATCTATAGCTTCTTTATAGTATAATAGCTATCTCTAATTATCTTAAATAGCTTTTTAAGAATACTCTTTAAAAGCTTTTTATCTCTAACTAATATATTAAGAATAAGGTAGATATCTAGTAGTTTCCTAGTTATTATATAGCTAACTATCTCTTAGGAGGAGCTTAAAGCTACCTAACTAATAGCTAAGAAAGCTGTCTAGTTAAAGAAGAACTTAGCTAATATATTAGCTAATATATTAGTTAAAAAGTATAAAGCTAAAGAGGCTAAGTAAGACTAAATATAGAGTAAGTATTAAGTAGCTACCCTAGAGCATATTGCTAGAGCTACTAAATACCTAGTTAAAGCTACTAAAGCCTAGAATAAGCTTCTTAAGAAGTACTATACAGAGGTTTCTTATTACTATACTATTATAGAAACCTTAGCTAATAGCTAACTTAACTCTACTATTATATAATTATTATATATATAATATAAGAAATATATTATTCCTATTACTATAAAAGTAAACTTATATATTATTATTACTATACCTTTAGAGTGTTATAACTCTATGGAGGTATAAGAAAGTAGATAGTAAATCTGGACTCCTTGCAAAGAATGGCATATTTTGTTATATATATTATATTATATATATTACGTAATCATATAATATACTTTGTAAGGAATAATAAGATTTAAGAATAAGGTTAAACTTTAGCTTAAAGTTAAATCTTATAGCTTATTATTATAATATAGAGTAATATATACCTAATAAGGTTAAACTCTAAGCCCAAAGGCCGCGTAAGCACTTATAAAGCCTTAGGAATTAAATTAGCTATATATACCTACCTTTTCCCCTACCTTCCTAGACCTTACATATATACATAGTTATTAATATTAATATTAATTTATATCTATATTTCTCTCTCTATTTAAATATTATGCAATAAACCTGAAAAGTTACCCTTATATACTATTTATTACCTACGCTAAAACTGAGATTTTATAATTAATAATAATATTCTTCTTTATAAATAACCTCTACTAATAATTTATTATATTATCTAAGTTATTTAATTATTAAGATTACCTAATTCAGAAGCCCTCTGGTATAATAGAGGCCTATTTACTAGAGAAAGTCTCTACTAACTATCTATTTAAAATACCCTATCTACTTAACTAGTTCAAACTAGTTAAAATAGCTAAAAAAAGTAATATTATGCCTAGATTAAAGACTTATTACTAAGTCTAAGAAATACCCTTAAATTGAGTAAGAAGTACCCTTAAATCAAAATCGAAAAACTAAATAAAAATCCTTTTAATTTTACCTACTAATTATAACTAATTTTAAACTAAATAAAATATAGAAGAATATATATATAGGTAAGTATAAAAAGAAGCAAATATATTAGCGTTTTATTAATTATTTAGTTATGAAATAAAAATACTATAAGAGGTTAAATACTACTCTTACTTTAAATAGTTATTCTTTAGTATATTAAACTACTTTTAATCCAGAAAACTATTCTATAAATAAGTAAAAATAAACTACTTTAAATTTACTTCTAAAGTATCTTAAATATATTAATTTTAAATTAATATAATTACTTTAAAATATAAGTAAAAGTATTCTATATAAAGCTAAGTTTATAAAGAGTTATTAAATTAGTTTATTAAGATATAAATAATAGAGCTATCTAAGATAATGTTTCTAAAACTATTAGTTTCTCGCTGGGTTACAGATTAGTCACACAGGACTTAGGGCTCCCTTTGTATATATATATTAAAAGCCTGTAAGTTAATATATATCTATATTTCTAAGTTCCACTTAACTATATAGGCAGTGGTGTTAAACTATATATATATACTCTGTGATAGGTTATATAACCTTATATATATTTATTAATTACGGTATATATTCTACTGCTTTATAGGTTATAGTGTTAGCGTAATACTAGCAGTCTTTTCTTTAAGGCTAGATATACTATAACCCACTAAAATACACTTCTATATTACTAATACCTATTATAAACCTAAAGTGGGTTTAAAATATAAAAATAGTGCAGGATTATATACTAATCTTATTCTATATTTAATATAGCTAAATCCTCCTCCTCTGAGATACTAGAGCTGCTCTAGTATACCTAGCGCTATTTATCTAACTTCTTAGCCTTCTCCTCTTAAGTTACCTATCTCTCTATATAAACTATTACTTTATTATTATTAATAAGGTATTTAAGTATCTGATTTAGGGTACTCTTTATAAAAGTATCTATAGAGTTATTATCTCTATTAATCTATTATACTTTATAGATCTCCCTCCTATTATAGAACTATTAAAGTGCTATAATATTAATTATTAGTTATTTCTCTTTTATAGTACTAAGCTTAATAAAGTATTTATATAGTAAGTATAAATTAGTATAGATAATTATAGAGATATAAGGTCTTTTAAGGTAGTTAGTGATTTTCTAAAGTATTATTATAATAGTATAAGTAAGGTTTATACTAGTAACTATACTATAAACTTTAGAAGCTAGGATACCTTAGGTAACCCTCTTACTTTATTAAACTAAAGTAGATAGTATTACTATAAATTATAAATATATTATTATTTATTATCTTATTAGTGAGGATAATAATAAATCTAATCTATAATAAGAGGTCTAAATTATTAGTAAAAGAGCTATTAATAAAAATAAATAGTTTAGCTATTACTAAGTTAATAGGGATAAATATAAAGCTATAGTTAAGGTTCTCTTTCTGCTATTTAAGGTATTAATTAAGTACCTTTTTATCCTTAGTGGTTAGCTCCTAATATTATATAGCTATAGATAGATTAAAGTATACCTCTAGTTAGCAAAATAATATAATATATATATCTCTTGCTCTTTGCTAAATATATTACTGTTTTTATTTAGTTAAAGTAGCTTTTAAGTTAATAAGCTTAATCCTATTTCCTTATCCCTTTTAGTATAGAGTAAGACTACTATCTATATTTAGTATAATAATACTATTATTAAATATTAGTGGGTTATTTAGGTTAAGTTATTACTTATCCTTTATAGTAAAACTAGCTTTTATAAGTTTACTATTCTCTTATTTAGAGAAACTTAGTATTAAAAGTCTAATAATATTATTAGTGTTGCGCTAACACTATAACCCGCAAAGCGGCAGGATATGCGCTGCAATCAATAGATATATACAAGGTTACATAACCTATCACAGAGCATATATATATAGTTTAACACCACTGCTAATATAGTTAAGTGGAACTTAGGAATATAGATATATATTAACTTATAGGCTTTTATTATATATATATAAAGAGAGCCCTAAGTTCTATATAATCCTTAACCTAGCATAGAACTAACACTAATTAGTAATTAACCTTATATATTACACTACTTAACTTCTGCAGATTAGTAAGAATATTACTTAAAGAGGTGAAGTAATAACTTCTATACTAGGTTTATAATCTAGTATATAAGGGACTTATCTTTATACTACCTAGGTTATTAGATATAAAGGGTAGGTTTGCTTATAGTATACCTATCTTAAAGATCTTAATATATCTCTATATCTATTATATAAAATAATAACTTCACTAATATAGCTTATTATCTATAAATACTGCTTAAATAATAAAAACAAGAGATAATAGATAAATAACAGATCTATAACTATTATAATAAGCTAATATAATAAAAGTCCTACTATAGAATTATCTATCCTAATAACATCACTATATTTAAGCTTAAGATCTGTTCTCTCTATATCTATATTACTATCCTTTAAAAATACTAGAAATCTATAATATCTATGCTTATATATACTAGAATATTATAAGACCTTTGCTCAGAACACTTAAATTACTCACTATAAGATAAGCACTACTATTTACCTTATAATTATTAAGAAAGGATCACTTTTAACCCAGAACTATAACTTATACCTAAATAAGAAGTATACCTAACACTACTAGTAACTTTTTGCTAAAAATAATATATTATTTAGTATATAGTAAATAACCCACTAGCAGATATAGCAAAAGACACTAAAACGCTATTATAACTTATAGTATTATTATTAACACTACCTATACCTGCTAGAACCTAGGATTATCCTAACTAAGAGAAATAAAATAAAGATATCTATCCCTTCCTACCTTAAAATAACAAAATATCTTTCCTATTTAGTTTATAAATAGGGGTGTGGCTTAAGTATTATTATTTATAGTAAGTATAATAACACTATAGTAAGTAACTATAGCTACTACTATATAACTTATAATATCCTCACCACTACTACTAAACCTAGTATTCTAAAGGAAATAATAGAAGGAGATAATACTAAATAATAATAATACTACTTTATAAACTTATAAAAGTTACTATAAAGACTAATAATAAAAAACTTTACTTTAACTATACTAAACCTAGTAACTAGAGAACTAGCTACCTAAGTATAAATAAGAAAGACTTATACTATAGCAAAAGCTTTAACTAGAAACTTTACTAGCTAAAACCTCACTAGGGCATTAATTTACCCTTTTTTATATAATATTATTAACTACTATAGTAAATCCTTCTATACCTAGCTAATTAACACTATAGTTAGACCTATTAGTTATAGTAACTCTATATTATTAACTTATCACAGAACCCCTAATCTCTCTAAATATAAAGATATTTATAAATAACTATAATTAGAGTTAAATATTTAAATTCAGTAATAAGACTATAGAGGAGAAGATAAATACTAAAATCCTCTTTTGCCTTAAGACCTATAAAGCTAATAGTCTTATAGATATAGCTTTATAGAGAGAGTTTATATATAACTTTATTAATCTACTAATTAAATTCTAGAACTAAGCTACTATAAATATTATTTAATAACTCTATAACTACCTTATAATAGGCAGAGTATATACTATCTATAATTTTCTATAAGTTATAGATTAACTATTTATAATTATTATAGAGAATAACTTCCACTTCTAGATAATTAAGAAAGTAGAAAAATAAGTAAGCAAGAACACTATATTTATAAGGCTATAGGAAAACAAAGACTTTACTAGAGAGATTATAGATAGTAATAGCAAGAGAAGAGCAAAGTCTATACCCTTATAGACTAATAATAGAAGAAATATATCTATAAATAATAAAGCTGTATAACTAGTTAACCTTAGTTTAACCTTAAATACTAACCCTGCTCTAAATATTATAAATGCTTAAATCAGACTTAATAATAATATATACTTACTTATATACTAACTTATAAACCTAACTAAGCTATATACTAATAAGATAAAATATAGTAGTAAAGGTATAGATATACTAAAGCTAAAACTCTATATCTTCTAGAATATATATAAAAAAGCAGGCTTTATAAAGAAATAAACACTATTTACCTTTCTAATTATACTTAAAGAAAGAGCATTATACTATTACTATAAGATAATTTACTAAATTTAGCCTTATCTTAACCTAGACTAAATTATTACTAAGCTTAGTAAATATTTTAAAACAGAAGAATTTAAATAAGTATACCTTACTAAATAGAATAATACTACCCTAATATTAATTATAAATAACAGTCTATCTATAATAAAGCTTAAGGCTCTAGACTTACTAATTAATACCTTTATAAAGATATAACCTATATTAGATACTATCTATAAAAGTAATAAGATCTTATATAACTAACTTCTTTAAGGTTACTAAGGGGTTAAGAAATATAAATAAGCTACTATAAACTCTATAATAAAGTTTAAGAGCCTCTATAACTAGCTTAAAGTTATAGTTAGTAATATAGTTATATTTAGAAATAGTTAATTACCTCTATAACTATAATACTATATTAAGTAATACTAGACAGATTATAGATATAATAGCTAAGGCTAAAATAATTAATTTAGCTATTCTAGTCTATACTAAAACTTTAAATAAGATAACTTAAAGTAATAATAAGATCTCTAGAAATAGAGATACTATATCTATAAAAAGATAGGCTACTATTTAACAAACTATATATAAAAAGAGAGGGATAAAGCATACTCCTGCTTCTAAAGCAATTTATAAATTTAAGATACTTTAAAGATAGCTTACTAGTAATTCCTCACTTAATATAAAGGAAATAAAGATAAGAGTTATAATAACTTAATAATAAATAATAAGGAGAATAAAGAGATTAAGATATATCTCTAGTTACTTAGAGAAGGGCAAAATAGTTAAGAAGACTAATAATCTAATAATAAATAGCAGACTTTATTCTTTACCTAATTTATAAACCTAAATACCTAAGTAATCTATTTAGTAAATAAGAATATTATTACTAAGTACCTGCTTAACTAAGTAGCTTACTATAGAATTACCCACTATAACCCTTTTAAATAAATAACTAATAATACCCCTATTAATATCTTTATACTTAATAAAAGATATTCTTTAGAGACTTTTTAGGGTATTATTCTAGATATAGGAGCTATAGGATTTTTAATAGCTAGCTATAACTAGTTTATTATACTTAAAAGGACTAAATTACCTAATATTATAATTAACCCTGCTACTATAGAAGGGATAAGTGTTAAATTTAGCCTAGGAAGAGTAATTAAATTAATAGGAATAATAGTTATCCCTATACCTTTTAAAGAGATAATATTCTATATTATATTAGCAAATACTCCTTTCTTTCTATACCTTATAGATATAGATAAACTAGGTATTTAATTTAATATTTAAGAAACTATTTATAATAAGGAGACCTGATTATCCCTGGTATCTATAAATAGGGTTATCTATAGCTATTATTAGATATAGAGAAGACTTTAGCCTAGAATAACTTTACAGAAACTAAGTTACACTAACTTTATTAATATGTTAGATATTTATTAATCTACTAACTTTATAGAGTTTTATAGTAGTTAGGTTACTAAGTTAAAATATAAATACTTAAATATTTTATAAAGTTTTATATATATTACTAACTTAATATAGAAGCTCTAAATTGCTTTAAATTCACTCTTAAGAATAAATATAACTTTAACTATGCTATAGTTATTAATATCATTTATCTTAACCTAAGACTAGTACTCTATATAGTTAATACTACTACTACCTTTAATATAAGAAGATTTTTATAAAATCTATTAGTAAGCATAGTACTTAATATACTTAAATAATACTAGATCTATACTTATCTTAGACCTCTAGATATAGTAATTACTAATATTAATACTAATTTTAGCTTATCTAAGTAGCATAGTATACTCTATTTAATATTAATAACCACTACTAAAGTCTCTATTAAGGCTTATAACTCTATAGATAAGGTTAAGAGGTATTATATAATCCTTTAAAGAGTCTATAATATAATTTACTAAGACCTTCTTAATATAAATTATAAAATAGTTCTCTAAATAGCTTTAAAAGCTATTAATAATACTATAGAGCTAAAAGGCTTAGTTTTAATATTACTTATCTTTAGAGTATATCTATAGCTTATTAATAAATCCCCTCTATTTCTAGAAATCTAGAAATAGATAGCTACTATATAAAGGGTAATAGAAGACCTCTAGAAAGTCTAGGCCTTATACTAAGTTTCAGAAGCCCTTACTATCTATAATAGACTAGATATATATAGAACTCTATAGCTATTACTACTCTTACTTATATATATTTACTATAAAAAGAAGAGATAGTAAGGACTATATAAACTCCTTATTATTAATAGTAAGATCTATATACTTAAACTCCTATATAGACCTTAAACCTTCTAATTAACTATTATCTATCTATAGTATAATACTAGTAATACTAGTAATACTAATAAGAATAATAATAATATACTAAGAAACTCTCTAGACTAGAATACTAGAGAAATAGAAGAACTAGATAAGAATAATACTATACTAGCACTAATACTAATATTACCTAAAATCCTACCTCTATATAAGAGAGGGAAACTACTAAAAAACTATATAGAAGCTATTATAATACTTACTATAGATCTAATATAAAGAGGTAACTGCTTTATAGACTAAAATAGATAAGAGAACACTATAGTTAATATTATTTTTATTATTAATATAGTAAAAGCTCTTAGCTAAGAGATTAGTAATACTATAACCTTTTTAATAGTAAAAGAGTATTTAGATTATAACCTTACTATTTATCTATAAAAAGAGAGTGTTATTATAACACTAGAAAAACCTTTCTCTACCTCTATAATAGCTAAGATAACTATGCTTTAGAAATATAGTGTTTTTAAAATTATCCCCTATAATACTACTATTTATAATAAAACCTAGACTTTTAAATCCTATATAGTCTATAACGTTAAAGGAAAAGGGACTAACTAACTTTATAAAAAATCATAGCTTATTATTTAGAGTTATAATAATAATAATAAGACTTTAATCCTTATATAATTACTAATAATATAAAGAGTAAGCTAATAACTGCTTCTTGCTTTAGCACTATCTCTTATAGCAGAGGGATTTATTCTATAGCTTAGGGATATTATATAAGTATATATCTAATCCTAAACAGAGCTTAATAGAATAATATTAGCAAACCTCCTAAGCAAAATTTAAAGTAAATACCCTAAGGATTAGATTATAAAAATTATTAAACCTCTATATAGTATTATAGAAGCTAGAACCTATTAGTAAGTAACCTATAGTAAGTATTATAGAGAAAAGCTTAAGATAGATTAATCCTTATTTAATCTATATTTACTAATCTCCTTAATTACTACTAATAGCTTTAGTATTATTAATATATAAATTAATAATATAATTAGACTTTTAATACTAAGTTTCTCTAATTAAGAGGATAATAAACTTATAAAAGCTAGCTTTACTATAAAGAATAAATAATAACTTAACCTAAATAACTTACTAATATTTAATAGTAGTATTATTATACTAAATATAAATAGCAGTCTTACTCTATACTAAAAAGGATAAGGAAATAAGATTAAGCTTATTAACTTAAAGGCTACTTTAACTAAATAAAAACAGTAATATATTTAGTAAAGAGTAAGAGATATATATATTATATTAATTTGCTAACTAGAGATATACTTTAATCTATCTATAGCTACGCAGTATTAGGAGCTAACTACTAAAGATAAAAAAGCACTTAATTAATATCTTAAATAGTAAAAAGAGAACCTTAACTATAGCTTTATATTTATACCTATTAACTTAGTAATAGCTAAACTATTTATTTTTATTAATAGCTCTTGTACTAATAGTTTAGACCTCTTATTATAGATTAGATTTATTATTATCCTCACTAATAAGACAATAAATAATAATATATTTATAATCTATAGTAATACTATTTACTTTAGCTTAATAAAGTATAAGAGGGTTACCTAAAGTGTCCTAGCTTCTAAAGTCTATAGAATAGTTACTAGTATAGACCTTATCTATGCTAATATAATAATACTTTAGAAGATTACTAACTATCTTAAAAAACCTTATATATCTATAATTATCTATACTAATTTATACTTACTATATAAATACCTTATTAAGCTTAGTACTATAAAGGAGAAATAACTAATAATTAATATTATAGCACTTTAATAGTTCTATAAGAGGAGGGAGATCTATAAAGTATAATAGATTAATAGTAATAATAACTCTATAGATACTTTTATAAAGAGTACTTTAAATTAGATCCTTAAACACTTTATTAATAATAATAAAGTAATAGTTTATATAGAGAGATAGGTAACTTAAGAAGAGAAGGCTAAGGAGTTAGATAAACAGCACTAGATATACTAAAGCAGCTCCAGTACCTTAAAAGAGGAGGATTTAGCTATATTAAATATAGAATAAGATTAGTATATAATTCTATGCTATTTTCACGCTTTTAAACCCACTTTAGGTTTATAATAGATATTAGTAATATAGAAGTGTATTTATCGCGATGCGGTTTATAGCACTCTTAGCCTTATAAGGCTGCAGTAGCTATGCGCTATAGTATGCGATTACGTAATCGCGCACCATAGACTATTTCACTACGCTTTCCGCGCATACTAATCTATAGCTAAGAGAGTTACTCCTTATAACTCGCCCTCACCCCTACCTATAGCTTGTAATAGTTATAAGCCTAGCTCTATAGCTTATAAATTACCCCTCTAACCTCTCTAAGCCTAGGAAAGGGCGAGTAGCTTTTCTCCTATTATTTTTTACCTTTTTTAAAATAACCTCGTAATAATAGCTATATACTCTTTAATAACCTTCTCTTTAGAAGCTAGGCTCTAAGGCCCTATTAACTAGCCTCGCTAGTACCTTAACCTACGCTTATCTATATAGAGCGAGGGTATTTAGAAGTATCTTAATCCTAATAGCCCTAATACTAGTAAGCCTTCTAACGCTCTTAAGAGTACTCTAACTATTTAGGAGTTTATAAATAAGCGTAATACCTACCTCTAAGCTAAATATAAGATTAACCTTATTAAGTATAAAGTAGCCCTCTATAAGTAAAAAGCTAAGGGGAATCCCTCTTAAACGCTCCGCGAGACTACTAAGTATAATAACTCTATTAATATTATTAAGAGCGAGGAGTCTAATACTCCCTAGTAAGCTAGTAGAGTAAGCCTTACTACTCCTAAGCTTATAAAGCTAACCCTACTAACCCCTATTAAGCGCGAGGATATCTAAGACGAGTAGAGTAATATACTTAAGTACCTCTCTACTAATAGTACGAACCTCTCGTTATAGATCGCCTTATATTATAACTATTAAGCGCTCGTCTATTAGACTATTAATATAGTCTACCTCGAGGTAATAGGGATAAAGCTTAATAATAAGAATAATAAGTCCTAGATTAACCTTTAGAATATACTCCGCTTTCTTAAATAGCAACTCGCCCGCTCTAATAATAGTATATAGGAATAAGTATACTAAGATTATAAGGATATTCTAAAGCGCGCTAAGTATACTACTTAACCCGCTAAGTAGTATAGAGAGTAGTACTATCTCTATAAGCTAGTAGTAAGCTAGAATATTATTAATACTAAGGGAAGCTATAGTAGACGCGCTTTTCTTAAGGTAGTATATTATAAAATAGCTCCTACTTAGGCCTAGAACTAGCTAGATTTAGTTACCTAAGCGGAAGAGATTAGAACGCCTTACCTCTCGCTTAAAGAGCTTAGAATTATCCTTATTACTAAGATCTATAGTAAGCTAGCTTCTACTAAGGGTCCTAGTAGATCGCTCGGAGTATATACTACCCTTATAGGCTGCTCTAACTTAGAGGATCTACCTCAAGCCTTATAGACTGCTTTAGATACTTGCTTTCTAGTAGTAACGCCTAATAAGATCCCTAGCTACCCCTATAGATAATACTACGGGTAGACCCTATAGGACTATAGCTATATTTAATAGGTATTTATAGGCTTGCTAAAAGATAGCCTTAAGGATTATAAGATACTAAAGGATAAAGCGTAGCGTATATAGGAGATAGTAATATCCCCGTAGTAGGGCTATATCTATAATAACCTTATACGCGTGGGGTAGATTATAAAGGAGTCTTAGAAGAGTAGTTAGCACTTATCTAACTATAGCTATAGCAGATGCTATAGTAGTAGCTAAGGTAGGCGTAGTAATAGTAGTAGTAGTAGTAGCGCTAGTAATAAAGAGCGACTTCCTAATAACGTTTCCTACTATATTATTAACCGAGCCCTTCTTAAAGATAATAGCTAAGTAACCTAAGTTTATTCTATAGTATTCACGTTCTTTAAAAGACTATATACTCTCTCTAATAGTATTATTCTAGATAATTATAGAGCTCTCTATATTATTAATAATAAGAGAAAGCTAGTTCTAAGCACCTTTATACGCTCGCGTAATAACGAGGTAATTAAAGTTAGTAGTATAAGTATACTAATTATTAAGAGGGGTACTTAGGTTATCTAGGGCGTATTTAAAGATACCTTAATAGGTAAAAAGAGCGCTCTAACCTTAAATAACGTTACTATCGTTAAGAATATATATACTAATATTATTTTAGAAGCGCTCCTCTTTAAAACGGGTATCTAGTATAATAGCTATAACTACTCTCTATAGTTTAGCAAGCTAGGTAAGTCTACTTATATAAAGTAGCTACTATATAAGAGCAACCTAGTCTTCTTTAAATATAACCCTATCTCTACTTACCTGCCTAGTCTAAGTATTCCTATAAGTAATATAGGTATTATAGCCCTCTTAAACGACTAGAAGCTAACGCGCCCCTCGTACTACTATATAGCTAAAAGGTCTAATAATATATAACTATAGCACCTCTAAGCTAGTTACCTAGGCTAGAGCGCTCTTAAACGCCTCGTATATAACGCTTAGGGGGTAAGGATTAAGACTCTATTATATATTTAATATAAATTCTACGCTTAAGTATATACTTAGTAAGTTATCTCACGTAGCAAATCTAAGGCTAGATCTCCCTATCCCTACTACTATATAGCTTAAGACCTCTTTAACTACTAAAAGCTTAGCGGACTATATACCTAGATACTCCTTATTAAAGATAAGTATAGTAGAAGACTCTTTAAAATTCCCCTAGTTTTAAAAGAGTATAACGAAGTATTTAAGGCGCTCTAGACGTTTAAATACTAGGTATAAAGATAGTAGGGACTTACTATCTATAAGATCTATTATAATATCGAGCGCGCTATTATCGCTATATAAAGCTTTACTTAGTATAAATAATAAGTAGAGGAGCTCGGAATTAATCTTAAGCTCCTACTAGTAAATACTAAGGAGCCTATAGGTAGTAGAGAGCGCGCTAGCTTAGAAATTATACTAAAAGCGCTTATAATACTAACTACTACTTACCTACTAAAGTACCTTATCTTAGAGGCTTAGAGAGTAGTAGTCTTCGTCTTTAATATTAGCCTGCGCGCTATAAATAACTAATAAAGCCCTATTTAGATAGAACTTAAGTAGTTCTAGAACTATTTCTAATAGTAGCAACTAGACTTCGCACTTACTACGTACTAAGACCTATACCCGTACTAGGGAGGCTTATATACCTATAGCTATAGAGCTTACCCCCTTAAAGGGAGTTATAAAAAAGGCGTTAGGAGATACTATTATAAGGTTAACCCTAGGGCCTATCTTAGATACCTCGTAGGATATATACTAGAAACGCATAACCTATATAGGATCTAGGTTCCTACGCTTAACTAGGTTATTATTATATATAACGTGCGCTTTAACGAGTTAAAATTCTACTCTCTAGATAATAAGAAGGAGGCTATAGATATCTAGAGCGCCTAGATAATCGTTAACGAGGTTAAAATACCTATTAAATCCTCTAATATAATCCTCGAGACCTTAGGGGTGCTTAACGAAGTAAATAGTAACCTTATAATAAATAAATAAACTACTAGCAGGCTTAAGTCCTCTATACTAGCTGCTTCCCATAGTTTAGAAGCGCCTCGCACTACTACTATAATATAGCTTAAGAGCGTACTAGCTAGAATATAGAGAGGACTACTTACTCCTAAATAAACTCCTAATCCTAAAAGTATACTAGGATTAAGTTTAAACCCTCTATTAATACTAGAGCCTTACCCCGAAGCGTAGCGCGCTATTACTAAGGGTATAGACCTATATCTACCTATTTTAAACGCTTAAGAACTAGCTACTTAAGCGCCTATTAGGGAGGAGAGCTTATAGCAACCCGGATAAGACTCCTCCTTAATAGCTAAAATAGATTCCTAACCTACTTATTATTAATACTAATAGATCGACTATAAGCCTCTAATATAATAGAGCACTAGAGAGCAGCGCCTAAGAGTCCTTATAACTCTTTATTTAGAAAAGAGCTTACTAGATAACCGCTAGAACGCTTTTTTTATAACCTTTATACCTAATTAGTATAAAGCTATTATAGAAAGCACTCTTATATATAAGACTTTATACTCTATTATCGCAATATATCTATAGGATAACTCCGAGACGCGCCTAGATACTAAGTAGAAGATAACGTATTTTATAAAAGACCTCTTAAAGCCTCTAAGTAACTATTTTAAAGCTAGGAAGCTAAGAGAGCTACTCTAAGGTATATTTTAAGAGGCTATAAATAAGGAAATTAATAAGCTTATAGCTAAAAGGACCTAGCATATTATTAACTAGTCCGAGGCACGCTCGAAGCCTCTTCTCTTAAAGTAGGTATATACCTATAAGTTCTAAGGTAACCGCCTTAACGCCTATAAAGCGCGAATCTGCGTACGAGGAGATATATAAGATACCTCCTCTCTTAGCTTAACCTATACTACTACGCTTATAGCCTAAAGCCTGCGCGTAGTAATAGTAATTATAGCCTAGTTTAATTATAAAATACTCTAATTTAATGTTATTAACGCATTCCTAAACGCGGATATTAACCTAGATAGAGAACTAGTTACCTACTACCTTCTAGATAGCTTTAAGTAGGCTAGTAAAGTTATAGAGCTTAATAGAGCTCTATATAGTTTAAAGGACGCGCCTCTTCTATAATATAAGGAATTCTCTATAGCTTTATATAAGCTCGGGCTCTCTCTATATAATAAGGAGCCCTGCTTTTTTTAAGACGAGCACTATAAGGTCCTAATCCTATTCTATATTAATAATATCCTCGTTTTATTCTATTAAGACTATACTTCCGAAGCTTAGGAGCTTATATAAGAGATTAAGAAACTATACGAACTACGCAAACTAGGCCTTATTAAATAGTACCTCGGGATATATATTATACGAGACTAAGTAGCTAAAAAGATCTACCTAGTCTATAACTAGTATATTAAGACTATTATAGAGCGCTTTAGCCTCTATAATAGTATCTACCTAAGCACTCCTATACTAGTTATTAAGCTTATAAAGAACCCTAGCGAGGCCACGCCTATAGAAGTTAAGGACTACTAATCGCTTATTAGAAGTATCCTATATATAGTAATAATAATATACCTTAAAGTAGCCTTTACTATAGTATAACTCTCCTACTTTCTTATAAATCTAAGCGCGCAGCACTTTACTATAGTAAGGCAATATATATAATATCTCTATTTAACTCGCTACCTCGCGATCTACTATAGCAGCTCGGGGGGTAATAAAGAGACTCCCTTACTACTAATTACTAGCAACGCCTTATTTACTAACGACGAAGAGACTTATAGGTCATTATAAGGCTATATAATAATACTCTTTAGAGGCGTAATTTAGTAGAAAGCAGCCCGTTAAGTAATAGTTATAACGTTAATAACTAAAGCAGAGCTCCTAAGCCTCGAGCATACTACTAAAGAGATAATAGCCCTTTAAAGGCTATACTATAACCTTACTTTAGAGCTCGGAGACGTTTAGAAAGTCTATTATAATAATTAGCAGACTATTTAACTAGTAGTTAGAGAGGGAGAGCGTATTTTAACCTACCTATAGTATATTAATATTTAAAATATATAGCTACGCTAAGAGCATATAAAGGGTACTTTCAAAGTGCTCTATATACCTATAGATAAAATACTAGCGGATAGGCTTATAAAAAGCCTCTCCTAAGCTAAGTTTAAATACTTCTAAGCGCTACTAAACCTAGTAGACGCTCGCTATATTATTATAATAAAGGAGAAGTAAGTTTAAGAGTATAGAATAAAGCTCTATTAGGCCTAAAGGCTAGTAAATATTATCTATAGAGCTATAGCCCCCCCGCGCGTAATAGCTAGGTAGAAAAGCAATTCTTATAGGTATAATAGCCCCGGGTATACTAGCCCTATACCTCCCTAAATACTAAAAAGCAAAGGGTATTAATACCTAAAGGTATATATTTAATAATAGGAGCGCTCCTTAGCGCGGATAGCTATAATAAGGTAATTAATAAAGCTATTAGCTACGCTAGTAGGCAGCTTATAGAGAGCTAAAAGGCTTACTAAGCGAGCGCGCGCGCTAGTAATAGTACTACTAGGAAGAGTAGTAGCTATAGAGACCTACTAAGAAGTACTAGCTAAAGCTAGCCCTCCTATAGTAGCCTCTAGGTATATAATAACCTAGAGCTCCTCCTCCTCCTCCTCCTCCTACTCCTCCTCCTCCTTCTCCTTCTCCTCCTCCTCCTTAAGGGCGGTCTAGAGGACCTAGCGCTAAAAGGGAAGGGCTTAGATAAATAAGTTAGTATTATACTAAATCGTCTCGCGCGCGCCCGCGCGCGCGTATAGAATACTTATAATCTAGTTATTACTATTATAAGCCTTATAGTAATACTTATAGGGAGTAATAATAGTAGCGGGAAGGGGCTTATAGCCTTAGCTAGCTAGGTAGTAATAGTAGTACTTACTAGCGCTATAGAAGTAGTAACTAGAGCTCTTACCCGTAAGTAGTAAGTAGGCGTAGCTATAGTATAGGTACTCTATTAGCTTACTAGCTCCCTCTAAGATAGTAGAGGAAGCGCGGGGCTTCTTAGTAGAGCCTGGGGTCTTCTTATTAGTAATAGGGGTAATCTTCCTCTTTAATATACTATAATATACGCTAGCTACGATCTTCGCCTCCTTAGGCTTATACTTAGGCTTCTCTAGATAATTATTAGTATCTCTAGACTATATAGAAGTAATATTATAAATATACTAATAAGCTCCTCCTTATCCTTATCCTCTTCCTCCTTAATAGAGGGGGCATACTTACGCTTATATATTAGCTTCTTCTTAGGGGCCTTAGCCTCCTCTATTAGAAGGATATTATTAGCTTCTATAATATTAAAAAGCCCTACTAGATAATAATAGTTACTAAAAGGGCTATAGGATAGTAAAATAAAAGACTTATATTTATTAACCTCGTTATCCTTAGCCTCCTCTTACTTAGTAAGAGTAGCTAGCTACTCCTACTCCGCCTTCTTCTTAGCCTTATAGGTTACCTTAGCCTTAGCGACGCAGTTAGTAACTAGCGCTACGGATTATTTATACTTAGGGGCTATTTTTAATAATTATATTAATAGGTATTAATAGATATAGATAGTCCTATATAAAGGTAAGCGTCTATAATAGTTAGTAACGCGCGTAATAATTTTTCGCGCGCGCAAAGGGTTAACTTACGATTATTATAATATTCTAAGCAGAAGAAAGAGGAAAATTAAGGCAGAGGGTAATATAAGTAATAACTATACCCGCCTAGCCGCTTTTATAAGTAGTTAAGCGCTACTAATAGGATTCTACTACTTACCCGGATTATATTACTATCGCTCGAGTTATACGTCGCTTATTTATACTCTTTAACGTACTTACGAGGGATATTTTTATTTATTTTATACCTTTAAGGCTATTTATAATACTACTTTATCTCTTTTATATATATTTAAAAATAGTTATAGCTATGCGTAATAATAGATCGCTATATTAGTAATATTTACTACGTAGCTAGGGGGTATATCGCGATGCGGTTTATAGCACTCTTAGCCTTATAAGGCTATAGTAGCTATACGCTATAGCATATGATTACGTAATCGCGCACTGCAGACTATTTCACTACGCTTTCCGCGCGCACTAATCTATAGCTAAGAGAGTTGCTCCTTATAACTCGCCCTCACCCCTACCTATGGCTCGTGATAGTATTTTAGTAGGTTATAGTATATCTAGCCTTAAAGAAAAGACTGCTAGTGTTACGCTAATACTATAACCTATAAAGCAGCAGGATATACACTATAATTAATAGATATATATAAGGTTATATAACCTATCGCAGAGTATATATATATAGTTTAATACCACTGCTAATATAGTTAAGTAGAACTTAGGAATATAGACACGCATTAACTTACAGGCTTTTAATATATATATATAAAGAGAGCCCCGAGTCCTATGTAACCCTTAACCCGGCGTGGAACTAATAATTAGTTTATATACTAATAATACTAAAGCTATTAGTAATAGTTAAAGAGATTAGTAAGTATAGGTTAAATAAGGATTAATCTATCTTAAGCCTTTTTCTATAATACTTACTATAGGTTACTTATTAATAAGTTCTAGCTTTTATAATACTATATAGGGGTTTAATAATTTTTATAATCTAATTCTTAGAGTATTTATTTTAAATCTTGCTTAGTAGGTTTAGTAATATTATTCTGTTAAGCTCTATCTAGGATTAGATATATACTTATATAATATCCCTTAGCTATAGAATAAATCTCTTTATTATAAAGAATAGTGCTAAAGCAAGAAGTAGTTATTAGCTTGCTCTCTGGATTATTAGTAATTATATAAGGATTAAAGTCTTATTATTATTATTATAACCCTAAATAATAAGTTGTGACTTTTTATAAGGTTAGTTAGTTCCTTTTTCTTTAACTTTATAAACTATATAGCTGTTAAGAATCCTACTGCTCCCGTATCTGGGATAATACCCTGGAAAGTCTCTGAAGAATATCTTCTATTATATGTGAAGATATTAATAGGGGTATTATTAGTTATTTATTTAAAAGGGTTATAGTAAGTAATTCTATAGTAAGCAGCTTAGTTAAGCAGGTACTTAGTAATAGTATTCTTATTTACTAAATAAGCTAATTAATCTTTTAGGTTTATAAATTAGGTAAAGAATAACATATGCTATTTATTATTAGATTATTAGTCTTCTTAACTATTTTGCTCTTTTCTAAGTAACTAGAGATATATCTTAATCTCTTTATCCTCTTTATTATTTACTATTAAATTATTATAACCCTTATCTTTAGTCTCTTTATACTAAATAAGAAATTACTAATAACCTGTCTTTAAAGTATCTTAGATTTATAAATTGCTTTAGAAATAGGAGTATACTTTATTCTTCTCTTTCTATATATAGTTTATTAAATAGCAGCCTGTTTTTTTATAAGTATAGCACCTCTATTTCTAGAGATCTTATTATTATTTTAGATTATCTTATTTAAAGTTTTAATATAGACTAGAGTAGCTAAATTAATTATTCTACCCTTAGCTATTATATTTATAATCTATTTAGTATTACTTAGTATAATATTATAGCTATAGAGGTAATTAGCTATTTATAAATATAACTATATTACTAATTATAACTTTAAGCTAGTTATAGAGGCTCTTAAACTTTATTATAGAGTTTATAGTAGCTTATTTATATTTCTTAACTTCTTAGTAACCTTAAAGGAGTTAGTTATATAAGATCTTATTACTTTTATAGATAGTGCTTAATATAGGTTATATCTTTATAAAGGTATTAATTAGTAAATCTAAGGCCTTAAGCTTTATTATAGATAGATTATTATTTATAATTAATATATAAGTAGTAGTATTTTATTTAGTAAAATATACTTATTTAAATTTCTCTATTTTAAAATATTTACTAAGCTTAGTAATAATCTAGTTTAGGTTAAGATAAGGCTAGATTTAGTAAATTATTTTATAGTAATAATATAATACTCTATCTTTAAGTATAATTAGAAAAGTAAAAGGTATTTACTTCTTTATAAAGCCTACTTTTTTATATATATCCTAGAATATATAGAGTTTTAGCTTTAGAATATCTATACTTTTACTATTATACTTTATTTTATTAGTATATAGCTTAGTTAGGTTTATAAGTTAGTATATAAGTAAGTGGGTATTATTTATAGGTCTAATTTAGGTATTTATAATAATTAGAGCAGGGTTAGTATTTTAAGTTAAATTAAGGTTAACTAGCTATAAAGTCTTATTATTTATAGATATATTTCTCCTATTATTAGTCTATAAAGGTATAGACTTTGCTCTTATCTGACTATTGCTATCTATAATCTTTCTAGTAAAGTCCTTATTTTTCTATAGCTTTATAAATTTTATATTTTTGCTTACCTACTCTTAGGCTTTCTTAGTAATCTAAAAGTAGAAGTTATTCTCTATAATAATTATAAAGAGTTAATCTATAACTTATAGAAAGTTATAGATAGTATATACTCTGCTTATTATAAAGTAGTTATAGAGTTATTAAATAATATTTATAGTAGCTTAATTCTAGAATTTAAGTAGTAGGTTAATAAAGTTATATATAAATTCTCTCTATAAAGCTATATCTATAAAGCTATTAGCTTTATAGTTTTTAAGGTAAAAGAGGATTTTAGTATTTACTTATTTTTCTATAGTTTTATTACTAAACTTAAATATCTAACCCTATTTATAGTTATTTATAAATAACTTTATATTAGTAGGGATTAGAGATTCTGTGATAAGTTATTATTATAGAGTAGTAATAAGAGATATATCTAACTATAGTATTAGTTAGCTAGGTATAGAAGGGTTTACTATAGTAGTTAATAATATTATATAAAAGGAGATAAATAAATAGTATAGTAGAGGTTTCTAGTCTATAGAGTCTCTAGTTAAAGCTTCTGCTAAAGTGTGAGTCTTCCTTATTTAGGGTTAAATAGCTAGTTCTCTAGTTATTAGGTTTAGTATAGTTAAAGTAAAGTTTTATATCTTTAGTCTTTATAGTAATCTTTATAGATCTATAAAGTAGGTTTACTATTATTTAGTATTATTCTCTTCTATTACTTTCTTTAGAATACTAAGTTTAGTAGTAGTAGTAGGGATATTATAAGGTATATAGTAATAGCTATAGTTACTTACTATAGTGTTATTATACTTACTATAGGTAATAATCCTTAAGCTGCACTCCTATCTATAAACTAAATAGATATAATACTCTGGTATTAAGAAGGGATAGATATTCTTACTTTATATCTCTTAGCTAGAATAATTCTAGCTTTAGGTAGGTGCTAGTAGTATTAATAATAATACTATAAGTTATTATAGTATTTTAGTATCTTTTGCTATATTTACTAGTGGGTTCTTTACTATATACTCAATAATATATTATTTTAGTATAAAGTTACTAGCAGTATTAGATATACCCCTTATTTAGGGATAAGCTATAATTCTAGGTTAAAATAATTCTCCCTTAATAATTATAAGGTTAATAGCAGTACTTATTTTATAGTAAATAATTTAAGCATTCTAAGCAAAGGTTTTATAATACTCTACTATATATAAGTATAGATATTATAGTTTTCTAGTGTTTTTAAAAAACTATAGAGCAGATATATAGAGAGCAGGCTTTTAAGCTTAAATTTAATAATTCTATTAGGATAGATAATTCTATAGTAGTATTCTTATTATATTAGCTTATTATAGTGTTTATAGATTCTTTATCTATCTATTATCTCTTATTCTTATTATTTAAGTAGTATTAGTAGGTAATAAGCTATATTAATAAGGTTATTATTTATATAATAGATATAGAGATATATTAAGGCCTTTATAATAGGTATACTATAAGCAAACTTACCCTTCTTACCTTAATAACCTAGGTAGTATAAAGATAAGTCCCCTATATACCAGATTATAAACCTAGTATAGAAGTTATTACTTTACCTCTTTAAGTAAAGCTCTTACTAATCTATAGAAGTTAAGTAGTATAATATATAAGGTTAACCACTAATTAGTATTAGTTTTACACTAGGTTATAGGTTAGTTACACAGGACTCAGGGCTCCCTTTATATATATATATTAAAAGCCTATAAGTTAATATATATCTATATTCCTAAGTTCTACTTAGCTATATAGGCAGTAGTGTTAAACTATATATATATACTCTATAATAGGTTATATAACCTTATATATATCTATTGATTGCGGTGTATATCCTGCTGCCTTGCGGGTTATGATGTTGGCGTAACAAAAACCTTTAGGTAATAAGAACTATTAAATATAGGCTTTATAGTTTAAATCCTTATTTATAAATAAGGATATAAATACTAACTTAGAAACTCTATTATTATAAAGTAATTCTGATATAAATAATAAAGTATTAGCTTATATTAGATTATTATATAAAGATAGTCCTCTTAGGGTTATAACGAACTATAATATAGCTCTAGAGGCTCAGCTTAAGTTAAAATAACTATATAAGCCTAAAGGATTTAGTAATAAGTTTATAACTTATAAAGAATCCTTTAATATAACTTTAGAAAATATAGATAACTTAGAAACCTTTTTAAATAAGGTTAAAGAGTTAACTAATAATCTAGTTAATAGAGATCTAGCTTTACCTAAGCAGGTTATTATAGCTAAAATATTATATTCCTTAGATAAAAGGCATAAAGGTTTTATAACTAATATAACTTAGTGTTTAAGAAGGGATTTAGAAGCCTATACTTTAGACTCTTTATTTACTAATTTATTAAATAAATCTAAAAGAAAAGAGGATATAAAATAATATTACTTATATTAAGGCTAAAAGTAAAACAAAAAAACTCTAGAAAAAGACTAAGGATCTATTCTATAAAAACCATAGAAAACTAGGTTATATAAAAGTAGATTGCTTCCTTTTATATCTAAAAAAGGCTTTAAAAGAGTATTAAAAATACTCTATTAGTTAAAATAAAAGAAAAAGAAGAAGATAAAAGGGTTATTAAGTTATTAAATATAACTAATACTAAAGAAATTAATACTATATAGCTTCCTTCTATATTAAATCTAAATATAGATATTAATACTAAAGAAAAAGATATTAAATTTAAAGAAAATAAATATAACCCTACTCTATTAAGTTTATAGTTATAACGCAGCCCCCTGTAAATAAGACTATAACAATTCACCTAGTTTATAGATATAATTTGGGAAACACTATAGAGGCACTTTAATCTGTACCCTCTACTAGTTAAGAATAATAATACAGAAACTCTATATATTCCTACTAGTAAGCAAACCCTCTAAATATTATAAAGTTAAATATATACTATAGCTAAATAGACTAGCAGAATAGTAATAGTATAGGCAATACTGCGCTATATATAATAGAGCTAATTATGTTAGAGCTAAGTAGGCTACTAAGGCTCTTATAGCCTAGAAATACCTTTACTAAACCTTTTAGTAAGGTGCTATAAAAAATACCTAAAAGGTAAACCTTTTAGTAGGGTAAACACTACTATATAATATATCTAATAACTCCTTACCTAAAGGTTAACCTTTTAGTAAGGTACTATATATATAAGAGATAACTCCTTAACCTCCTAAGAGGTTCTTATAGCTAGAAGTATCAAAAGCTTTACTATAAGTAGAGCTTTATATCTATCTCTCTTCCTTATTCTTATTCTATAATCTATAATAAGTTCTCTAAGATATTAGCACTAAACCTAGTATATTAATATGCTAGCTATATATAAGGTATATCTATTAATATTAATAATATATAAAATATTATATAAGAGTATAGTATTAATATAATTAATAACCTCTATTTTATTAAGCAGCCTAGATAATACTAAGAGTATATTATTAATATAGCTCTTAAGAAAGCCCTTATTAACACCTCTATAGGGAACTTATAGATATACTAACTTATTATAGATAAGTAAACAGACTTAGCAGCAGAGGTTAGCTAGGTTCTCAGGCACTCTATAGAGTAGCCCTTCTTTAAATAAACTCTCTATAATACTAAGACTAAGGCAGCCCTATAGAGATTAGTAAGTATAACTTATACTAACTAATAGAGAGAGTATTATTAATAACAGTATAGCTATAAAGGTGTTAGCTAGCCTAATTAAATAAGGAGACTAGTAGATAAAGTAGTAATAGAGATAGTATTAGTAGTATAGGTAATAGATAAAAGGATAAGTTAATAGATATTATTATTAAACTATAAAGTTAAGGATTATAAGGCTGTTTAGTGAGATAGGTATATATAAGTGTAGCTATAGTTAGAATAGTTATAATCACGTAACTAAAGGCTATATATATTATCAGGAGGCGCGGCGTGGAGTTAGAAGGTCTATTATAAAGCAGGTAAAATCACTATATAGTAGCTAGAGGCTAACTCTACTCTATAATAATAATAAGTATACTAAATCTAAAATAGTTTATATAATTTAAGATATTATTCATAATAATAATAATATATTTTATAATAATGTAAATACTATTAAATTTATCTTAATAGAGGTACTATAATTTATATTATTAATAATAAGAATTAATTTTATAAAACTGATAAAATAAATAAATAAGTTAAATAGAAGTAAGTAAATACTCTTATAGCTACTTTAGCTAGTGATATTATACTAAAATTTCTTAATAATAATAGTATTAATTTATATAACTATTTTTATGTACTAAATTTAGATATTAATGTTTTAGGTTAACTCTAACTAGATAAATAAGCTATTACTTATATAGTTTAGAAAAGCACTCTCTTATTATATTATATAACTAATAATATACTATTAGTTAAAGAGGGCAAAAAGAATAACTTATATTACTTTAATACTAAAGTAATAAAAGATCCTTCTTTATCTTTAGAAAAGACTATATTAAATAATATAAACTATAAAGATTAAAATAAAATAACTATTAAAGATAATAAGTTATTAAGAGATATAAATACCTATGAAGATAAATTATCTAAGAAAAGTCCTTTAGAAATAGCAGAACAAAGAGCTCTATTATAGTATAAAAGATTAGGCTATATTAGTATATAAGCTTTAGACTAGCTATATAAGGATAAAATAGCTATATAAGAATAAAATAATAATAGATAATATATCTAAAGTAAGTAACCTTACTTATAAAGCCTATATTCTAGGTAAATTTACTAATAAAGTTAATAAAATATCTAGTAATAGGTTAAAAAATTATCCTTATTTATATAAGGTAGCTATAGATATCTATAGATCTATAATACCTAAGATCTATAATAACTATAGATATTTTATTATATTTATAGATAAAAAGTCTAGATTTGCTTTTAGTAAATTATGAAAAACTAAAGGTAAATTAGAAGTTTATCTATCTTTTATTAAATATAAGACTTAATATAAAACTATTATATTTAAGATAAAAGAATTTATTGCGCTAACACTATAACCTGCAAAGCAGCAGAATATACACTGCAATTAATAGATATATATAAGGTTATATAACCTATCACAGAGTATATATATATAGTTTAATGCTACTACTAATATAGTTAAGTAGAACTTAGGAATATAGATATATATTAACTTATAGGCTTTTAATATATATATATAAAGGGAGCCCTAGGTTCTATATAAACCTTAACCTGGCGTGGAACTAACACTAATTACTAGTTAACTTCACGCGTTATACTACTTAACTCCTGCAGAATAGTAAGGATATTACTTAAAGAGGTAAAGTAATAACTCCTATACTAGGTTTATGATCTGGTATATAAGGGACTTATCTTTGTACTACCTAGGTTATTAGATATAAAGGGTAGGTTTATTTATAGTATACCTATCTTAAAGACCTTAATATACCCCTATATCTGTTATATAAAATAATAACTTCACTATTATAGCTTATTACCTATAAATACTGCTTAAATAATAAGAATAGGATATAATAGATAAATAATAAATCTATAACTATTATAATAAGCTAATATAATAAGAGCTCTACTATAGAATTATCTATTTTAATAAGATTACTATATTTAAGCTTAAGATCTGTCCTCTCTATATCTACACTGCTATTCTTTAAAAAACACTAGAAATCCATAATATCTATGCTTATATATACTAGAATATTATAAGGCCTTTACTCAGAACACTTATAATATTTACCATAAAATATATACTACTATTAACCTTATAATTATTAAGGAGGGATTATCTTTAACCTAGAATTATAACTTATACCTAAATAAGGGGTATACCTAATGCTGCTAGTAACTTTATACTAAAATGATATATTATTTAGTATATAGTAAATCACCTATAGATAGATATAGCAAAAGATACTAAAACACTATAATAACTTATAGTATTATTATTAATACTATCTATGCTTGCTAAAACCTAGGATTATCCTAACTAAGAGGTATAAAGCAAGGGTATCTATCCCTTTCTATTCTGAAATAATAAAGTATTTTTCTTATTTAGTTGGTGAATAGGAGTGTGGCTTGAGTATTATTATCTATAGTAAATATAATAATACTATAGTAAGTAACTATAGCTATTATTATATAACTTATAATATCTATACTACTACTACTAAACCTAGTATTTTAAAGGAAATAATAAAAGAAGGTAATACTAAATAATAGTAATACTGCTTTGTAAACCTATAAATATTACTATAAAGACTAGGAATATAAAACACTACTTTAACCTTACTAAACCTAGTAACTAGAAGACTAGCTATCTAACTATAAATAAGGAAGACTTATACTATAGTAAAAGCTTTAACTAGAGACTTTACTAGCTAAAACCTTACTAAGATATTTATTTACCTTTTTTTATATAATATTATTAACTACTATAGTAAATCTTTCTATACCTAGCTAATTAATACTATAGTTAGACCTATGAATTATAGTAACTCTATAATATTAACTTATTACAGAACTCTAAATCTCTCTAAATATAAAGATATTTATAAATAACTATAATTAGGGTTAAATATTTAAATTTAATAATAAAACTATAGAGAAAGAGGTAAATACTAAAATCCTCTTTTGCCTTAAGATCTATAAAGCTAATAGCTTTATAGATATAGCTTTATAGAGAGAGTTTATATATAACTTTATTAATCTACTACTTAAATTCTAGAACTAAGCTACTATAAGTATTATTTAATAACTCTATAACTACTTTATAATAGATAGAGTATATACTATCTATAATTCTCTATAAGTTATAGCCTAACTCTTTATAATTATTATAGAGGATAACTTTTATTTCTAGATAATTAAGAAAGTAGAAGAATAAGTAAATAAGAACACTATATTTATAAGGCTATAGAAAAATAAAGACTTTGCTAGAGAGATTATAGATAGTAATAGTAAGAGAAGAGTAAAGTCTATACCTTTATAGACTAATAATAGGAGGAGTATATCTATAAATAATAATAATTTATAGCTAGTTAACCTTAATTTAACTCTAAATACTAACCCTGCTCTAAATACTATAAGTACTTAAGTTAGACCTGAGAATAATATATACTTACTTATATACTAACTTATAAACCTAACTAAGCTATATATTAATAAGATAAAGTATAGTAATAAAGATATAGATATTCTAAAGCTAAAACTCTATATCTTTTAGGATATATATAAGAGAGTAGGTTTTATAAAGGAGTAAATACTATTTACTTCTCTAATTATACTTAAAGAGAGAGTATTATATTATTACTATAAAATAATTTACTAAATTTAGCCTTATCTTAACCTAGACTAGATTATTACTAAGCTTAGTAAATATTTTAAAATAGAAGAATTTAAATAAGTATACCTTACTAAATAAAATAATACTACTGAGACAGGGCAGTGCAGACAGCCCAGTTTAGAGAGTGCCTAGACAGGTATATTAGTTAGCATATTATAGCAGGACTTTTACCTTATTAAGGGCAGAGAGGAGGATAGAGGAGTATTATTAGCTAGCACTACTATAGTTTTTATAATTATTAAGAAGCTTTTATTACTTTTGCTTAATAGATTATATCTATAATAAGGTTATTATACTTAGAGAGATCCTTTTCTTTATTCTGGGGCCTCTAGATATAAAGCAGTAATATTATAATATTCCTATATAAGTATATAGGAGTATATAGTTTTATTGTTTTTATCTTAAGGTTCTTAGCTTATTTTAATAGTGTCTAGAGGCAGATTCTTCTCTCTTAAGACTCCCTCTATAGTACTTAAAAGGAGTATACTTCTATACTATATAAATAGGCTTATATTTAATATAAAATTATAATATATTATCCTAACTACTTAATAGAATATTAACTCTATAAACTTAGTAGCTATAATAATAAACTTTATAAAATAATATTTAGAAATCTCTTTATAAACCTAATCTAAGAAAACACTAGGTATAATAGCTATATAGTTAGAGTTTTTAGATAGGAATACTTAAGACCCTGAAAATCTAGCTATAATAGCTTTAGACTTTACTAAATTAAAAAGTTTTCTCTTTTTCTCCTTAGTCTTTATAAAAGTGGAGCTAGTATCTGCTTTCTATAACCTAGAACCTAATAATTAGTAATAAAGTAATAAATTAATAATACTAGTTAGACTAATAAGCTTAACTAAGGGGATTTAGGCCCTATCTTAGTTACTATATAGTTAATATCTATAAAACTAAGAAGATTATAGTATTATATTACTTATAAAAAAAAATAGAAGAAAGTCTATAAACTTATAGATAAGATAGAGGCTATAACTATTCCTAGCTATATTAAGAAAGAGAGCTTATATCTTTATAGAAGAGATAGAGGCTATAACTACCCCTAGCCTATAATTTATAACTACTACCTAGGAAGAGAAGGAGGTTAAAGCCCTCTTTCTCTCTATTTACTTAATTATTATAGATTAAATTACTATATAACTCTTCTCTTTTATTATTAGATAATTTAAATATTAATAAACTTTAGTATTAATACTAATATTAAATTATAATAAATCACGTTAACTACTTACTATACTATATCTAAGTAATGCTCTAAGGAATCTAGGGGAGCTCTTAAAGTTAGTATATCTGCTTTAAACTTTTCTAGCTTTAAGAACTATACTCTAGGTATAGAACTCTTTAAGAAAACTATATTTAAGAGTATCTAGGAATAAGCTCTTTGCTCTATTACTATAGATAATAATAGATCTAAGAAGTCTTTATCTTTATAGTTCTAAAGTACTAAGATTAGTTACTAGGTTTATACTAGTAAGAATATCTATAATAAGTATAAGAACTATAGAGATATAGCTTCCCTTAGACTATAGAGAGCAGGCCTAGGCTAGTAGCTAGATAAGATTATATCTATAAAGGTTACTACTATATCTTTTATAGAAGATTTAGCCTCTCTACTTACTATTAATATTATAGAGGTAATTAAGGAGTTAGTTAAAGCTATATAGAAATAGTATACTACTACTCTAATTATTCCTTATAGCCTAGAGGCCTCTAAGTTTACTAGTAATAATATTTCTAACTTCCTTAAGGATTATCTATTCTATACTAAGCTCTATAGATAGAATAAGAAAAAGATAATTACCCTAGTTAGCTAGTACTATATTAAGGCTTATTAATAAATCTTTAAGAGTATTTTTACTTAATATAATAATTAGCTCTCTCTTAAGAATAACCTCTATAAGATATATAATATTATAAACCTAAATACTTAGCTAGACCTAAATAAAGAGTTCTAAAGCTTTATTTCTAGCCTAGAGATTAGTAACCCTAGGTATATCTCTAAGTTTCTTACTAAGGTTAGTAATCTTTAGAATAGAGTAGCTAAGAGGAGATTATCTATACTACTTAATATAGAGATTAACTATATTATCTTTTACTACTTTTCTAAGTAAACTATAAAGTATATTTTAAAGATTCTCTATAAAGACTACTAGAGTCTCTTTCTAGTCTCTTAGGTTTAGATAGAGATTATAATTACTAAGTAGGTTTAGTCTTAATAAATATATATATAACTATAAGGTATTAGAGAGAATACCCTAGCTAGTATACTAGTTACTATACTTAAGTATAAGTAATTAAGAGTATTATCTATAAAGGCTAAGCTAAAGAATAAGATAACTAGTATCCCTAACTAGAAAGCCTAGGTAGATAACCTTACTACTTACTATAAAAATATAGAGATTAAGCAGATTAGAACTAGATACTATACTAATACTCTATAATTAAACTATACTATTAATAAAGTTAGTATATATACTGCTAATATTACTAATACCTAGCCTATATAAAAGCCTTTATAGTATAACTACTATAGCAGTAACTTTTATAACTATAGCTCTATATATAGAGGATATAGCTATATACTCTTTAATCTAAGAGGAGGCAGTTACTTAGGCTCTATAGACCTTAAATCTTACTACTAGCTAAGATCCCTAAGGTTTATAGAAACTATTAACTCTAATACCTGCTATATCTATAGTAAAAAAGGGTATCTTACTAGAGATTATAAGGCTGCTAAAACCTTTACTAATATAAAGCTATACTTATTTCATAGAAGCTACTAGTAAATTAGCGCTTTATAGAGTTCCCTCTATATCTAGGTTTCTAATAAAGAGATTAATAAAGGCTACTAATAAGGCTAATATAACCTAATAATTATTTCTTTTCTAATTCTTATAGCTAGTATAGATAAGACTAAGTAGCTAGAAACTAGTATCCTTACTCTTTATAGATACTTTCTATACTTTTAGGGAGTTAAGTCCTAGCTTAAGAGCTATAAGCAGTTTAATAAGTATATCTAGTATACTATATAGAGAACCCTAAGGCCCCTAATTCCTGCTTTAGCTATAAAAACCTCTCTTACTAATATAGTAACCTTAGATATTATCTATAATATTCTTAATATCTATATACTAGCTCCTAGTGCTCTAGCTATTATTCTCTCTATAGATATAGATATCAATACTATAACTAGATTATAAACTTAGAACTACTATATAACACCTTATCCCACTACTAGACCTAAGAAGAGGATCTATATTATAGACTTAAATATAACTTATTTTCCCACTCTACTCCCAGAGCCTTATATTAAGGAAGTTATAGATAAGAATAAGGATATCCTAGTTAATAATAGCTCCTTAGAAGCTACTAAGACCCCTTAGCCTAAATCTTTTATTATAATAATAGAGAGCTAAATCTTTACTAAAGATCTATAAGCTAAGTAAGTAGATAGAAAGATTACTATTCCAGAATCCTTTCTTTACTAGGTTTAGTATAACTATAATAATATAATCTATAAGTATATAAAGCTAGTTATCTAGAACTATCTCTAGTAAAATAGTAATTAGTAGCTAGATATATTTATATCTGTAGAGAGAGACCTACTTAGCTATATAGTAAAAGCTCCTAGATTAAGTAGCTAGCTTATATAAGAAATCTAGTATTAGAATAATATAAAAGCAAACCTAACTTTTATATCCTAGTATAAAGCACTTTTATAAATAGAGGTTAGTGCTATTAAGGCCTATATTTAAGCCTAAGTTTATAAAGAGGAGGCTATAGTAGTTTAGATACTTTATAAAGCTACTATACTAGACTAAAGGCAGGGTTTAGATATAATCCTCTTTTACTTAGTATTCTACCTAACTCCCTTTTCTTTAACTAGCCTCTTTTACCTCTTTATAGATATAATCTATAGTTTCTAGGCCTTTATAGGTAGCCTAGTACTTTCTATTTTCTATTAACCACCTCTCTATAGTATAGCAGGTATTAATATAATAGATATTATCCTGTCTAGTACTTAACCTGAGGAGAACCTTAATATACTAGTTACTTTCCTTAATAATTTAGCAGAGTATCTATACTATACTATAGTTACTTACTAGCACTAAGTTCTCACTATATAGAACTTTATTATACTATACTTCTAAGTTACTATAAAGATTAGCTAGTTTATATACTTAGAGTAGTATAGAATTATTAATACTAGCACTACTATTAATATTATTTCTGAGAATTATATTAGCTATAATAGTATATAGAAGAGTATTATCTCTATATATCTTAGAATTTAAGGCTTTATAAATACTTAAGCTATAGTAACTTTTAAGAATATTATAGTTAAGGATATCTATATTAGTAGCTATTATATATCTAATATACTCTTTTTTATTAACCTATATAGTAAGATATCTAAAGATATAATTTATAAAGCCCTGTTTATTATATATACTAGGATAATACTAAAATACTTATTAACTTAGGTAATTAGTATCTTTTAGGCTAGTAATTAGAAAATCCACACCTCTCTAATATTCTATACTTTAGATTTCACTAGTTACTTTATTACTATACTTTCTAACCCTACTAGCTTCTCTTATACTTAGTAAGCCTATTTAATTTCTATAGAGAAGAAAGAATAGAGGCTACTATTACTAATTCTAATATAGTAGCTAGTCTAGTAATTATAGAAATTAATAAATAACTAAGCAAGAGTTTATAGCTATAGTTTTATAACTAGAAAGGCTAGCCTAGCCTATATATACTAGAGGAGGTAATACTAGTAATAAAAGCTAATTTACTAGAAAGCTTTAACTTCCTAGTCTAAGAGAAATTAGAGAAGAATAAGGAGGTTCTAGTAATATTTAATAAAGATAGTAATATTTTCTATATAGTACTTAAAGTTTTCCTTAAGTAAGCTATTATACTAAGAATAAAAGTAATTATCTAGGCTATTTTAGAATTATAAAGGTATACTCCTGGGTACTAATTCTATAAAGAAAAGCAGCACTATAACTATTATAAACTCTTTTTAAAGAAGTTTTATAGATATTACTACTAGAAAAAGAGAAAAGAAGCTAACTATATAGACCTTAACTATATACCTAGCTATAAAGTAGAGGAGGTTCTAGCACTTCTAACTAATATCCTAAGTAAACCTCTCTTTTTTTAGAAATAAGGTAGGGATAGAAACTAGCTAAGTTATTAGTAAAAGAAAAAGCTAATTTCTACTAAGCTATATAATAGCACTAAGCTTATAATATTTAGAATAGCTAAGTATCTCCTTATATATAGCAGGGCTACCCTTTTTAGAGACTAGAAAACTGCTATTAATATCCTTAATATAAGAGAACCTAAGTATACCAGGGCTCTTAGCTATATAGTTAGAGAATTTAACTCTAGTATTTAGGAATATTATAAAGAGTAAGTAGTATATAAGACTAACTTACTAAAGTTTATAACTAATAAAAAGCTTTAGTAACTTCTCCTTTTTACTAAAATATATCCCTTACTCTTTATAAATCTATTTAACTTAGAATAGGGAATTAGATTTAATATAGCTAATATCTAGATATACTATTAGTTTTATTAGAGTAAGAACCTCCTAAAAAAGGTCTTAATAAGAATCTAGGATAAGCTAAGAACTAATTATATCTATAATAATACTCTATTCTTTATATATAGAGAGGTTAATATAATATATAAGATAAAAGATAAGAAAGTCTAGCTAGTTAATAACTTACTTTTTAATAGCTTAGTATCTAAAGAAGACCTAGAGTAGAAGTTAAAAGCCTAGGTAAAAGCAAAAGAGAACCTTAGACTAGTATTAAAAAGTATCTTTATAAACCTTATCTAACTAAAGTTTTTAACTATTTCTAAAAAAGAATAACTTATAGTAAAGTAACTTAATAAGATTTTAATAATAGTAAATTACCTTAACCTAAGAGAGAAGGAGCTTCTCTCTAAAGTTCTAAGTAATAGAGAGAAGGCTCTTATATAGAGTTTTAAGTATTATAGATCTATTTACCTATCTATAGCTTCTCTATAAGTAATTAGAGTTATTCCTTATAAAGCCTAGTAAGTAAGGAGTATATTAATTCTAAAAGCCTTAGAGAGTAATATAATAATAATTCTAAAGAATAGGCTAAAGAAGAGTATCCTTAAGTAAAGTTATATAGCTTACTAAAACCCCTTCTTTCTAGTTAGAAAGAAGAATAGGAAGATATATCTTATTAACTCTATAACTAAGATTAATACTATTACTCTATATAATATAGCTCTGCTCCTTTTTAATAATAAGTTCTTAGAAAACTTTATAATATACTAGCTTCTCTTACTATTAAATTTCTTCTCTAGATATAACTAAGTCTTACTAGATCTATATAGCTATAATATTATAACTTTTATAATACTAATTAGCCTCCTTTAGATATATACTCTGTCTTAAGGAGTTACTAATTCTATAGCCTAGTTTATAAAAGTTATAATATAAATTCTATATAACCTAATTCTAACCTGCTATAAAGCTTTTCTTAATAATATAGCTATTAAGAGCCCTACCTTAAAATATAATAATAAAGAAGTTCCTAGTTACCCTAGACTATATAAATATATCCTAGAGTATATCTAGAATATTAATAAGATTCTTATTAATATTAAGTTAGCTAGCTATACTATTATTATTAAGAAATTATAGTAGGCCTAGTAATCTATTACTATTATAGAATATATTTATAATATTAATAGCTAAAGGCTAGAGAAGTTAAAGATTATTAAGATTAGGAAATAGGGAGTTTATAATAACCTTACTAACCTTAGATCTTTCCTTAGTATTATAATATTTTATTAGGTTTAGGTTTAGGAATTTTTAGCTATAGCTAGACTATTTATAGTACTTCTAAAGAAGGATACTTTATTTAAATAGGACTAGCCTTAGTAGTTAGCTATAAATACTCTTAAGAACTAACTTACCTCTGCTTCTATCCTTATTAAGCTTAACTATAGCACTAATATAGGTAAAATCTATTTTATAGTTAATACTAGTAGCCTTAGTTAGGGTGCTGTTCTTAGTTAATATATTAATAGTAAGTATATAGTTTCTAAGTATAAGAGTAGCTTATAGACTAGTATAGAGCTAAGCTATAATACTAGGAAGAAGGAGTTAAGAAGTATATTTAAGGCTCTTAAATAAGTTTACTTTTATCTCTATAGTTACTACTTTATACTAGAAATAGATACTAAGATTCTTATTACTTAGCTTAATAGCACTATCTCTAACCTATCTAGAGCTCTTATTATCTAATAAATCTCGTGGATTTATATATTTAACTTTAAAGTTAAGTATCTATCTAGAAGCTAGAACACTATAGTTAATAGATTATCTTATAAACCTAGCAGACTATTAAATAAGCTTAACTAAGATACTAAAGGAGAAATTAATAACTAGATTAATAAGTAAATCTTCTTTATAAACCTAATTACTATCTCTTTCTTTAATAAAGTATAAGTAAATAGAGATAGAGTCTACCTTACTAAGATCCTCACTACTAAAGTTAATAATATTCTATAAAAGTCTCCCAGGCTTATAAATATCTCTAATACTATACTAGATAACTCTTTATACTAGAATTACCACTTATGCTAAATTACCTACTACCTTAGTATCTTAAGATAGCTAGATAGAATTAAGCCTAGTCTATACTATAAGTTTAAGGAGGAGGCTAGGAAGTTCTTCCTAAAGAATAAGTTATTATTTATATATCCTAGTATATATAAGCTTACTCTATAATAAGTTATAGATAATTTATAGACCTAAACTAAGCTTATTATAAAAATATACTAAGAAAGTAGGTATAGAGAATATAATATAGTTATTAAATAGTTAGCAGAGCAGTATTACTAGTATAGCCTTTACTAATAAGTTAGTAAATAAGTCTATATTTATAAAGATTATTAAAAGCATAGGCCTAGGTATATAGATAACCCTTACTATTTCTTAGTGCTCTTAGAGCTGCTATTTACTTATATAGTATTAGATATATAGAAAGTTAGTAAATAGGATATAGTTAAAGCCTAGTATTTCCTAACTAGATAGGTAGAGGCTTAATAGATATAGTAAGCTAACTCTTATCTTATTACTAAGTTTATATAGGAGGATATTATTTATTACTATAGGCTCTATAGTATACTTATTATTAATAGAGGCTCTGAGAATAAGGATATAGTTATTAAATTTAACTATAAATATAGACTTAAGCAAAAGGTTACTGCTATCTATAATCTATATATTAATAGTACTATTAAAGTTAGCTACTAGACTATTATATATACTCTTACTACTTAGATAAAGAATATAGGTAAGGACTTCTAGCTATCCTTCTAAGCCACGCTATTTACTAATAAGACTTCTATTAGGGCCTTAACTAGCTATAGCCCCTTTTATCTACTCTATAGATATAAAGCTATAACTTTAATAAAGACCTTTATACTAACCTAGAGAGTGCTAGTATAGAACTAGGTAGTAATACTTAAGGAGGAGCTCTTTATATAGATAAGAGCTTTTAAATAGCTTAATAAGAACTATGCTGTTATATAGAAGATAATTATAGCCTAGTATAAGTATATTATAGATAGGTTTAATTACTAGAAATGCTATATCTTATATAGCTAGGAATTAGGAGTAGGTAACCTTATCCTAGTATTTAATATTAAATAGTATATAGATAAGTCTTTAGATACTAAGCTTAATTATTATTAAAAAGGCCTCTTTAGGATCTATTTAAAGGCTCCTAATAATGCTTTATATTAACTTAAGACCCTTATAGAAAAACCCCTTTATAGGTTAACTTATACTATGAACTGCCTAAAGAAGTTTATTAAGGCTCTAGAAAGCTTTTAAAAACTAGAAAATATTAACTAGTATAGACTTAACTTTATAAACTAACTTAATAAGATTTACCCTGTTTATAGTTACCTCTACTCTAATAAAGGTAATAAAGAGGAAGTAGAGGAAGCTTTTGCTAACTCTAGTAATACTAGCTCTCTATTAATAGGTAATCTAGATAGTAATATCTTATAGCAGATTATATACTTAGTAGTATATTTATAAGCTCTAAAAGAGGCTTTTAACTAGATAAGAGTAATATAGAAACTTTATATAGAGCTTTAGCTATTTAATCTAGTTAGGGATAGTTAGTATACTAAGATAGGGGATAACTCTATATAACTTACTGGAATTAGCGCTGCTATAGAGAAATAGGCTCTTTTATATCTATAATAGGTAAGGCTTATATTTCTAGAGAGAGCCTTGCTATGCTCTCTGCCTTAATTACTTAGTTATAATTTCCTAGCTTAGAGTATTAAAATAGACTATAGAGATAATACTAAGGCTAGCCTACTTATACTTATATTACCCTGCTTACTATTTAAGTCTACTCTTATGCTCTTATAGACCTAATCTTACTAGTAAAGGTAATATTAAGCCTAAGCATTATTATCACTTTAGGAATTATACTGCTAAGGTTATTACTATGCTTATAGTAAGTTCTGCTATATAGAACCTATTAGGAGTATACTATAACCTTCCTAGTAATTAGTATACTTTATTTCTCTCTGCTACTCCTTAGGTATTCCTTGCTCTACTCTAGAGAACTCTCTCTTTATAGCCCCCCCTCTATCTTAGCTAGATAGCCTCCTACTTTAAGCACTAGATCCTAACTTATTATTACTTAAAGGTTTTTAAGTTATAGTTTAACTTTAATAATTTAGCTATATTAATAATACCTAGCTAGTTATTTTTATACTATTTCCAGACTAGACTTCTATACTTAGCATTCTAAGGGGGGTATATCTCTGTATAGTATTATATTATTTTATAATATCTATCTGCTTTTTTTAGTTTCTGTCCCTATAGTAATTATTTATTGATTTTATATTTATAATAATATTCTTACTTCTAAATTAACTCTTTGCTTATCCTCTTATATAACTATAACTTTATATAGATAGTTAGGTTAGTAAGTTTCTCTAGCTATAAATAGTTATATTACTAAAGAAACTAGGGATAAAGAAACCCTCCTATCTATATTTTAAGGTAGCCCTACTATATTAGAAAAGTATTATTATAGCTAGTTAATTTTACCTAATTTACTAAGGCTTTATATAATTTTTCCTAGTTTTTTCTAATCTTTTCTATATTATTTATATAGAGTATATATATTAAAGTATTTTAAGGTTAGATAAGGAGGATTTTATTTATTAATTTATATTTTTAGGTTTATAAAGACTAATAAGTATATAGAATATTATATTAGTTCTTTCTTTTTCCTACTCTTCTTCTTTAAACCCTAGTTAGGATTTTAAGCTACTCTCTCTTATTAAGAACAGGGATATCTAAATTAGCTAGAGAGTAACTAGTAAGGATAAATAGTAACCTAGACTTATACTTCTTTAGCTAAGTTTTATAGCACTTTATTATAGTTTTAAACCCTAGATAAGTAACTCTAGACCTTATTATAGTTTACTAGTTAATCTAGAACTAGGTAACTATTTCCTTAAACTTACTACTCTATTATACTAGATTATCTATACTATAGCTAAAAGCTTTATAGTTTTTCTTAGAGTTAAAGAAATACTTAGAATCTTATTTATAGTAAGGATAGTTAGTATAAGTATTACTAGGTATACTTATATACTTAAAGTATAGTTTATAGATCTAAGCTCTAGTAGCCTTATTATAGAGAGAGTAAATATACTATTTATAACTACTATAAGAAACTATATTATAATCTCTATTAGCTTAAATATAGAAGCTATAGCTAACCTTAGGTTTATTAGAATTAATTATCTTTACTAGCTAAAGTCTAAAACTATCTATAACTACTAAGGTAATAAAGATATATTTATAAAATAGTAATCCCTTCTCTATTATACTCTAGTAATAAGAACTAGTATAAGCTTCCTAAAACTAATAAATAATAATCTTATAGTTATCTAAAGATAGGACTTTTATATAGAAGTTTACTTTATAGTATAGCTAGGAAGGCTCTGGAAGCTTAAGTAAGTACTATATAAGAGATACTATAACCTATATAAAAAGGTTAGTAAATATATAAAGTAAGAGCTAAAGAGGTAAGTCTACTCACTATAAAGAAGTTAATAGAGAGCTTAATATATAGAGGGGAGTTATAGTCTCTCTTATTAAGAACTAGTTTATTTATAAAAAGCTAAAAGATATGCTTCCTTAGCTAAGTTAGTATATAAGAATTATTAAAATTCCTAATAAAAGCTATAACTACTAAGTATTAAAGAAGGCTTAAGGTTATACTTTATAGATATAAAAGAGAGATTACTATTCTTATTATATTATAGAAGAAGAAGAAAAACCTAGAGAGAGCTAGAGAAGATCTAGTTATATAACCTAGTTACCCTGCCTCTTACTAATTTATTTACTTAAAGAGTTAAGTCTTTCTTATAGTTAAGATTAATTAGATAAGAAAAGGAGTTAATCTTTATAACTACCTCCTCCTGCTATCTATTCTTATTCTATTTCTTTATTTTAGTTAGTTAATAATTAGTAACTAGTAACCTATTTTCTTTAACCTATATATAAATAAATATTTTATCTTTCTTAATATAAATAGATTTAACCTATTAATAATTAATTTAGTATTATAGCTTAACTTAATTTATATTCTAAGCCCTCTTTATAGATATTTAAGTATAAATTCCTGCTCTAACCTATACTTATCTATATATAACCCTCTCTTTATAATATTATAGATCTTTACTCTCCTATACTACTTATATACCCTTCTCTCCTTACTAAAAGCCTTAATTAAGTCTATAATTACCTCTATTTACTCTATTCTTAATAATATCTTTACTTAAGGGTTTCTCTACTAAGATCACTAATATCTAGGTTAAGAAAGCATTTCTTATTACTACTTTAGAGAAGTTTTCTTAGAAATAAGATAAATAGAATAGCAAGCCCTTAGAAACTATAGTTATACTTATTAACTCTACTCTCTTTAGAAAAACCCTAAATACCCTAGCTATAAAGATTAATAAGCAGTACTTAGCTAAGTAGACACTTCCTTTTTACCTCTATTTCCCTCTTAAGCTAAATAAGAACCTTAAGTATAAAGAGCTCTAGTAACTTTATTCTAGTACTTTTATAGCTTAACTCTATATTTATCTCTAATAGCCTTAACCTGCTAAGTCTTAATAACTAGGCTAGGCTAAAGAGAATAAAGAGAGGCTAGCTATTATAGTTAACTTATTTAATCTATAAAAAACTATTTAGACTAAGACTTCTCCTTTAGTCTCTAATATAGAAACTAGTTTTTAACTTCTTATTTATAACCTCCCTAATAAGATTAGCCTTATTAAATAATACTATACTTCTACTAATACTAAAATTAAAGATAGTAAAGCTACTATATAAAAAAGCTAGCTTACTATTCTTATTCTCTAATTACTAGCTAAAAAGAGTATTAGTAAAGAGGTAGTTTTCTACTTTACCTTACTTATTAACTAACTTTTAAGCTTTTCCTATTTCTATAATAACTTCTAGTATAATAGAAAAGCAGAATTATATCTTAAGATACTAATTAGATCTATAATAGCTATCTATAAGCTTCTTAATAATATAATATCTATTCTTAAATACTTAGTTAAAGTTATCTAAGTACTCTAACTCTAAGAAGAGTAGCTATAAATATTAAGTATATTCTATCTTAAGTAGCTTTATTACTATATATAACTAGAGTTAGCTAAGTACTAGACTAGTTCTTTCTTTAAAAAGATCTTTAATATATAGATAAATTAAATCACTTCTAAGTTCTATAACAGGGATCTAGAGATAGATAGTATAGTCTTCCTAACTCTATTAAGAACTACTAATAGAGCTAAGTATATTAAAAAGATTACCTCTCTGCTATATAATAAGAAGATTTAGAAAATAATTTATTCTTAGAACTTTATAGTCTTTAACTCTATATCTATAAATAGGTTAACCCTAGTATAGCTCTACCTTAGGTACCTTAAAACACTTAACCTTAACTCTAAAGTATCTATACTTAATATTTAAGTTATAAAAGCTTTTATACTTATTAATATATCTATTAAGCTTTTTATAGACCTAAACCTAAGTCTACTTAAAAACTATAATACTAGAGTAAGAGATATTATTAATAATTACTCTATGGCCTCTGGCCACTGCATAGTGATTTTACCTGCTCAAGTGCAACAGACCTTCTAACTCCGCGCCTCCTGACAATACACAGCCTTCGGTCACGTGATCGTAACTTTCCCAACCACAGCCGCACTTATACGTGCCCACAGCCTCACGATCTTCAACTTCACATCGACAACAACGTGGTTTTTGATTATTCAACGGGGTCTGGTGCCGATATAGTTAAGGGATGAGGATAAGGATAAGGGAGAGGTATAAGGCCCTGCTCGCAGCAGCAGAGCTTCTTATGCTTCTAGCTATAAGAACCTCTTAGGAAAGACCTCTCTAGTTAAGGAGTTACCTCTCGTATAGTAGCGTTTACCTTTAGCACCTTACTAGAAGGTCGACCTTTTAGGTTAAGGAGTTATCTTATATAGTAGCTTTTATAGCACCTTACTAGAAGGTTTAGCAAGAGCGTTGCTACGAGAGCCTTAGTAGCCTATTTAGCTCTGATATAATTAGCCCTAGTGCGGCGCGCGTCTGACTTTATAATATTTAGAGGGTTTGCTTGCGAGTAGTAGGAATATATAGGGTTCTTATATTATTTTCCTTAACTAGTAGAGGGTATAGGTTAAAATACCTATATAGTATTTCCCGAATTATACCTATAAACTAAGTGAATTTGTTATAGTCTTTTTGCGAAGGGGCTGCGGCGTAATTCCGAGCTTAATAATTACTCTATAGTTAATAATATATAGAACTATACTTACTAAAACAGGATTATTACTACTATATACTAAGAGAATAGATAGATAGGGGAGAGGGCCTTTAACCTTTATAATAATAAGCCTTTCCTTTACCCAGGTCTTAGCCCTTACTATATTAATAATTCTAGATAACCTATCTATATTAATAACTCTTATAGTAGCCTGAAATCTCTAGTTATAGAGCTAGTTAGTAATCCAGGATTACTAAAGAATAAAATAGAGGAAAAAAGAGTACCTAACTAGTATATTAAGTTAAGTCAGGATACTATAATATCTTTATAGACCTAATTCTACTATAGGTTTAATATAACTAGAGAATAGGCTAAGTAGCCTCTATTAGTTACCTAATACTACCTTACTTATCTCTATAATATTTAAGGAAAACTAGTAACAGGAACCTATTTTAAAATAAAAGAGATATATTACTTTACTAAGTTTAATATATATAGGTTAGGTAAATATATATAGATCCTGGAAAGATAAGTTACTTAGTAAATAAGAGCAGTACTCTCTCTTAGCAGATACTAGGTCTTAATATAGTTAATTATAGATACCTATTATAACCTACTTATCTAGTTAGATATTGCTATTTTTTATATTTAATATAGTAGTAATTACTAGGTAACTATAGTAGTAAACTAGGAAAGAGGAACTACTTACTATACTAACTTAATTTAGAGTAGAGATTTTAATAAACTATTTATATAGGTTATAAAAGATCTCTCCCAGTATTATAAGCTCCTTAGGGCTCCTATTAATATTTATACCCTTCTTTAGAAAAATACTATAGTTAGATCCTAGCCCTAATAGTAGGATTTATAGATATATAGTCTTAGGGTAGTGGATTAGGTTAGAGCTTATATTTATAAGGGTATTATTAATAATATAGTATTAGTAATAGCTAGAAAAGGGGTAGTAAAAAGAAATTAACTCTAAATTATTACCTAGTATATCTTAAAGATTACTGCTAAGTTTATAAAATACTCTATACTTTATAATAATAGATCTTTATAGATACCCTAGGTAGACCTCTTTATAGCAGAGTTATATAGTAACACTAGTAAGATATAGTCTCTAGAACCTAAAATACTCTCCTTCCTATCTCTTCCTAAAGTACTAAGGCTTTTTATAAAGACTTTTACCTTATACTATATAGAAAGCTAGGTTAGTAAGCTTAATAATAGGAAATCTACTTCTTATTACCCTAGCAGAGCTAGCTTCTATACTATTATAGACCTAGACTTACTAGCTTTTAGTCTCTATAGCACTCTACTACCTCCTAGTAATAATAACTCTAGCTTTATAAACCTAGGTTTAACTCTATCTAATCCTTTTATTTTACTAGCTAGGCTACTTAATACTAGATAAGATATAACCTCTTTATATCTCTCTGCTCTAGCACTATACTAAACTATTATTACTAGGAAATATTCTCTATATCTAGCTTTATTTAATATCCTTAAGCCTATCTATAATAACTATAAGGACTATATTATAGATTAAGTTAACTACTAGTAATAGATTAAAGATAATATTCCTAAGAGTAACTATAGTTACTACTTTTTATAGCTACCTAGCTAGTATAGTTAGGGATAATATAAGTAAGGTTTAGATTAGAATAAAGCTTATAAGTCTATAGAGAATAAGCTAGAATAAAGAAGGCTAGAATAGTATAACTATAGAAAGAAGTAATTAGGCCTATAATAACCTAGAAGGAGTAATTAAGTAGTATAGGGAATATCTTTTTCTTTATAAATAGTAGTTTTTATTTATATAATTTCTCTTTAGTATATAGTCTTCCTTATAGAGTGTTAAGGTAAAACTATAGAGGATAATTAAGATAGGGTAGTATAGATAGCCTAGTTTAGAGAGTGCCTAGATAGGTATATTAGTTAGCATATTATAGCAGGACTTTTGCCTTATTAAGAGCAGAGAGGAGAATAGAGAAGCATTATTAGCTAGCACTACTATAGTTTTTATAATTATTAAGAAGCTTTTATTACTTTTGCTTAACAGATTATATCTATAATAAAGTTATTATACTTAGAGAGATCCTTTCCTTTATTCTAGGGTCTCTAGATATAAAGCAGCAATATCACGATATTCCTGTATAAGTATATAGGAGTGTGTGGTTTTATTATTTTTGTCTTAAGGTTCTCAGCCTGTTTCACTACTCTGATATTAATTATAAATAATAGTTTATTTATAATAAAGCTTAAGGCCTTAGATTTACTAATTAATATCTATATAAAGATATAATCTATATTAGATACTACTTATAAAAGTAATAAGATCTTATATAACTAACTCCTTTAAGGTTACTAAGAGGTTAAGAAATATAAATAAGCTACTATAAACTCTATAATAAAGTTTAAGAGCTTCTATAACTAGCTTAAAGTTATAATTAGTAATATAGTTATATTTAGAAATAGTTAATCACCTCTATAACTATAATACTATACTAAGTAATACTAAATAGATTAGAAATATAATAGCTAAGGCTAGAATAATTAATTTAGCTACTCCAGCCTATACTAAAACTTTAAATAAGATAATTTAAAATAATAGCAAGATCCTTAGAAGCAGAAATACTATATCTATAAAAAGATAGGCTACTATTTAATAAACTATATATAGAAAGAGAGAGATAAAGCATATTCTTAATTTTAAAGCAATCTACAAGTTTAAGATACTTTAAAGATAGTATACTAATAATTCCTTACCTAGTATAAAGGAGATAAAGATAAGACTTATAATAATTTAATAGGAAATAATAAAGAGGATAAAGAGATTAAAATATACCTCTAGTTACTTAGAGAAGGATAAGATAGTTAAGAAGACTAATAATCTAATAATAGCTAGCAGACTTTATTCTTTGCCTAATTTGCAGACCTAAATACCTAGGTAACCTATTTAGTAAATAAGAATATTATTACTAAGTACTTACTTAACTAAGTAGCTTATTATAAAATTACCTACTATAACCCTTTTAAATAAGTAACTAATAATATCCCTATTAATATCTTTATACTTAATAAAAGATATTCTTTAGAGACTTTTTAGGGTATTATCCTAGATATAGAAGCTATAGGATTCTTAATAGCTAGTTATAACTAGTTTATTATACTTAAAAGAACTAAGTTACCTAATATTATAATTAACCTTGCTACTATAGGAGGGGTAAGTGTTAAATTTAGCCTAGGAGGAGTAATTAAATTAATAGGAATAATAGTTATCCCTATACCTTTTAGAGAAATAGTATTCTATATTATATTAGTAAATACCCCTTTTCTTCTATATTTTATAGATATAGGTAAGCTAGGTATTTAATTTAATAACTTAAGGAACTATTTATAATAAAGAGACCTAATTATTTCTATTATCTATAAATAGGGTTATTTATAGCTATTATTAGATATAGAGAAGACTTTAGCCTGGAATAACCTTATAGAAACTAGGTTATATTAACTCTATTAATGTTTTAGATATCTATTAGTTTACTAACTTTATAGAGTTTTATAGTAGTTAGGCTACTAAGTTAAAATATAAATGCTTAAATATCTTATAAAGTTTTATAAATATTACTAACTTAATATAAGAGCTCTGAATTACTTTAAATTTACTCTTAAGGATAAATATAACTTTAACTATACTATAGTTATTAATATTATTTATCTTAACTTAAGACTAGTACTTTATATAGTTAATACTGCTATTATCTTTAATATAGAAAGATGTCTATAGAATTTATTAATAAGTATAGTACTTAATATACTTAAATTGTTAGTATCACGCCGGATTAAGGTTTACACGGAACTTAGGGCTCCCTTTGTATATATATGTTAAAAGCCTGTAAGTTAATATATATTTGTATTTCTAAGTTCTACTTAACTATATTAGCAGTGATGCTAAACTATATATATATGCTCTGTAATAGGTTATATAACCTTATATATATTTATTAATTGCAGTGCGTATCCTACTGCTTTATAGGTTATAGTGTTAGCGCAATATTAGTAGTCTTTTCTTTAAGGCTAGATATACTATAACTTACTAAAAATATACTTTTATATTACTAATACCTATTATAAACCTAAGGTGGGTTTAAAAACGTGAAAACAGCATAGAATTATATACTAATCTTATCCTATATTTAATATAGCTAAATTCTCCTCTTCTAAGGCACTGGAGCTGCTTTAGTATACCTAGCACTATTTATCTAACTCCTTAGCCTTCTCTTCTTAAGTTACCTATCCCTCTATATAAACTATTACTTTATTATTATTAATAAAGTATTTAAGAGTCTAGTTTAGAGTACTCTTTATAAAAGTATCTATAGAGTTATTATTACTATTAATTTATTATACCTTATAGATCTCCCTCCTCTTATAAAACTATTAAAGCACTATAATATTAATTATTAGTTATTTCTCTTTTATAATACTAAGCTTAATAAGGTATTTATATAGTAAGTATAAATTAGTATAGATAATTATAGAGATATAAGGTTTTTTAAAGTAGTTAGTGATTTTTTAAAGTATTATTATAATAGTATAGGTAAGGTTTATACTAGTAACTATACTATAGACTTTAGAAGCTAGGATATTTTAGGTAACTCTCTTATACTTTATTAAGCTAAGGTAAATAGTATTACTATAAATTATAAATATATTATTATTTATTATCTTATTAGTAAGGATAATAATAAATCTAATCTATAATAAGAGGTCTAAATTATTAGTAAAAGAGCTATTAATAAAAATAAATAGTTTAGCTATTACTAAGTTAATAGGTATAAACGTCAGGCTATGGTTAAGGTTCTCCTTTTACTATTTAAGGCATTAGTTAAGCACTTTTTTATCTTTAGTAGTTAGCTCCTAATACTATATAGCTATAGATAGATTAAAGCATACCTCTAGTTAGCAAATTAATATAATATATATACTTCTTGCCCTTTACTTAATATATTACTGTTTTTATTTAGTTAAAGTAGCCTTTAAGTTAATAAGCTTAATTTTATTTCCTTATCCCTTTTAGTATAGAGTAAGACTGCTATTTATATTTAGTATAATAATACTACTATTAAATATTAGTGAGTTATTTAGGTTAAGTTATTATTTATCCTTTATAGTAAAGCTAGCTTTTATAAGTTTATTATCTTCTTAATTAGAGAAACTTAGTATTAAAAGTCTAATTATATTATTAATTTATATATTAATAATACTAAAGCTATTAGTAATAGTTAAAGAGATTAGTAAGTATAGGTTAAATAAGGATTAATCTATCTTAAGCTTTTCTCTATAATACTTACTATAGGTTATTCACTAATAGGTTCTAGTTTCTATAATACTATATAGAGGTTTAATAATTTTTATAATCTAATTCTTAGGGTATTTACTTTAAATTTTGCTTAGGAGGTTTATTAATATTATTCTATTAAGCTCTATTTAGGATTAGATATATACTTATATAATATCCCTAAGCTATAGAATAAATTTCTCTACTATAAGAGATAGTACTAAAGCAAGAAGTAGTTATTAGCTTGCTCTTTATATTATTAGTGATTATATAAGAATTAAAGTCTTATTATTATTATTATAACTCTAAATAATAAGCTATGACTTTTTATAAGGTTAGTTAGTCCCTTTTTCTTTAACTTTATAGACTATATAGAATTTAAAAATCCGGGTTTTATTATAAATAGCAGTATTATAGAGGATAATTTTAAAAATACTATATTTATAAAGTATAGTTATCTTAGCTATTATAGAGATAGAGAAAGGTTCTCTTAGTATTATAATAACACTCTTCTTTTATAGATAAATAGTAAGGTTATAATCTAAATACTCTTTTACTATTAAGAAGGTTATAGTATTACTGATTTCTTAGCTAAGAGCCTTTACTATATTAATAATAAAAATAATATTAACTATAGTATTCTCTTATCTATTTTAGTCTATAAAGCAGTTACTTCTTTATATTAAACCTATAGTAAGTATTATAATAGCTTCTATATAGTTCTTTAGCAGTCTCCCCCTCTTATATAGAGGCAGGATTCTAGGTAATATTAGTATTAGCACTAGTATAGTATTATTCTTATCTAGTCCTTCTATTCTTCTAGTATTCTAGTCTAGAGAGTCTCTTAATATATTATTATTATCCTTATTAGTATTACTAGTATTACTAGTATTATACTATAGATAGATAATAGTTAATTAGAAGGTCTAAGGTCTGCATAGGAGGTTAAGTATATAGATCTTACTATTAATAGTAAGGAGGTTATATAGTTCTTGCTATCTCTTCTTTTTATAATAGATATATATAAGTAAGAGTAATAGTAGCTATAGAGTTCTATATATATCTAGTCTATTATAGATAGTAAGGGCTTCTAAAACTTAGTATAAAGCCTAGACTTTCTAGAGATCTTCTATTACCCTTTATATAGTAGCTACCTATTTCTAGATTTCTAGAAATAGAGGAGATTTATTAATAAGCTATAAATATACTCTAAAGATAAGTAATATCAGAACTAAGCCTTTTAGCTCTATAATATTATTAATAGCTTTTAAAGCTATTAGAGAACTATTTTATAATCTATATTAGGAAGGTCTTAGTAAATTATATTATAGACTCTTTAAAGGATTATATAATACCTCTTAACCTTATCTATAAAGTTATAAGCCTTAATAGAAACTTTAGTAGTAGTTATTAATATTAAATAGAGTATACTATACTACTTAAATAAGCTAAAATTAGTACTAGTATTAGTAATTACTATATCTAGAGATCTAAGATAGGTATAACTCTAGTATTATTTATATTATGCTAACACTATAACTTGCAAAGCGGCAGGATATACACTGTAATTAATAGATATATATAAGGTTATATAACCTATTACAGAGTATATATATATAGTTTAATACTATTACTAATATAGTTAAGTGGAACTTAGAAATATAGATATATATTAACTTATAGGCTTTTAATATATATATATAAAGGGAGCCCTAGGTTCTATATAAACCTTAACCTGGCGTGGAACTAACACTAATTACTAGTTAACTTCACGCGTTATACTACTTAACTTCCATAGATTAGTAAGGATACTACTTAAAGAGGTAAAGTAATAACTCCTATACTAGGTTTATAATCTAGTATATAAGGGACTTATCTTTATGCTACCTAGGTTATTAGGGATAAAGGGTAGGTTTACTTATAATATACCTATCTTAAAGACTATAATATCTCTATATCTATTATATAAAATAATAACTTTACTAATATAACTTATTATCTATAAATACTGCTTAAATAATAAGAATAAGAGATAATAGGTAAATAATAGGTCTATAACTATTATAATAAGCTAGTATAATAAGAATCCTACTATAGAATTATCTATGTTAATAAGATTACTATATTTAAGCTTAAGATCTATCCTCTCTATATCTATATTACTATTCTTTAAAAATACTAGAAATCTATAATATCTATACTTATATATACTAGAATATTATAAAACCTTTGCTTAGAATACTTATAATATTTACTATAAAATATACACTACTATTAACCTTATAATTATTAAGGGGGGATTACCTTTAACTCAGAATTATAACTTATACCTAAATAAGGAGTATACCTAATATTACTAGTAACTTTATACTAAAATAATATATTATTTAGTATATAGCAAATTACCTATAGGTAGATATAGTAAAAGACACTAAAACACTATAATAACTTATAGTATTATTATTAACACTACCTATACTTGCTAGAACCTAGGATTATCCTAACTAAGAGGAATAAAATAAGGATATCTATCTTTTCCTACCTTAAAATAATAAAGTATCTTTCCTATTTAGTTTATAGATAGGAGTATAGCTTAAGTATTATTATCTATAGTAAGTGGAATAATACTATAGTAAGTAACTATAGCTATTACTATATAACTTATAATATCTTTATAACCCTTACTAAACTTAGTATTTTAAAGGGAATAATAGAAGGAAATAATACTTAATAATAGTAATACTGCTTTATAAACCTATAAGAGTTATTATAAAGACTAATAATAAAAAACTTTACTTTAACTATACTAAACTTAGTAACTAGAGAACTACTTACCTAAGTATAAATAAGGAAGACTTATACTATAGTAGAAGCTTTAACTAGAGACTTTACTATCTAAAACCTTACTAGGGTATTAATTTACTTTTTTTTATATAATATTATTAACTACTATAGTAAATCCTTTTATATCTAGCTAATTTATACTATAGTTAGACTTATTAGTTATAGTAACTCTATATTAATAACTTTTTACAAAACTCCTAATCTCTCTAAATATAAAGATATTTATAAATAACTATAATTAGGGTTAAATATTTAAATTTAGTAATAAAACTATAGAGAAGGAGGTAAATGCTAAAATCCTCTTTTACCTTAAGATCTATAAAGCTAATAGCCTTATAGATATAGCTTTATAGAGAGAATTTATATATAACTTTATTAACCTATTACTTAAATTCTAGAACTAAGCTACTATAAGTATTATTTAATAACTCTATAACTACTTTATAATAGGCAGAGTATATACTATTTATAATTCTCTATAAATTATAGACTAACTCTTTATAATTATTATAAAGAATAACTTCTATTTCTAGATAATTAAGGAAGTAGAAGAATAAGTAAGTAAGAATACTATATTTATAAAGCTATAGGAAAATAAAGATTTCACTAGAGAGATTATAGATAGTAATAGTAAGAGAAGAGTAAAGTCTATATCTTTGTAAATTAATAATAGGAGAAGTATATTTATAAATAATAATAATCTATAGCTAGTTAACCTTAATTTAACTCTAAATATTAACCCTGCTCTAAATACTATAAATACTTAAGTTAGACCTAAGAATAATACCTGCTTACTTATATACTAACTTATAAACCTAACTAAGCTATATACTAATAAGATAAAGTATAGTAGTAAAGGTATAGATATTCTAAAGTTAAAACTCTATATCTTCTAGGATATATATAAGAGGGCAGGTTTTTTAAAAGAGTAAATACTATTTACTTTTCTAATTATACTTAAAGAGAGAGTATTATATTATTACTATAAGATAATTTATTAAATTTAGCCTTATCTTAACCTAGACTAGATTATTACTAAGCTTAGTAAATATTTTAAAATAGAGGAATTTAAATAAGTATACCTTGCTAAATAAAGTAATACTACTCTGATATTAATTATAAATAATAGTTTATTTATAATAAAGCTTAAGGCCTTAGATTTGCTAATTAATATCTATATAAAGATATAATCTATATTAGATACTGCTTATAAAAGTAATAAGATCTTATATAACTAACTCCTTTAAGGTTACTAAGAGGTTAAGAAATATAAATAAGCTACTATAAACTCTATAATAAAGTTTAAGAGCTTCTATAACTAGCTTAAAGTTATAATTAGTAATATAGTTATATTTAGAAATAGTTAATCACCTCTATAACTATAATACTATACTAAGTAATACTAAATAGATTATAGATATAATAGCTAAGGCTAGAATAATTAATTTAGCTACTCTAGTATATACTAAAGCTTTAAATATAATAGTTTAAAGTAATAGTAAGATCTCTAGAAGCAAAGATACTATATCTATAAGAAAATAGGCTGCTATTTAATAAACTATATATAGAAAGAGAGAGATAAAGTATATTCTCGATTCTGAAGTAATTTATAAATTTAAGATATTTTAAAGATAGCTTACTAGTAATTCCTTGCTTAATATAAAGGGAATAAAGATAAGGGTTATAATAATTTAATAATAAATAATAAGGAGAATAAAGAGATTAAGATATATCTCTAGTTACTTAGAGAAGGGTAAGATAGTTAAGAAGACTAATAATCTAATAATAAATAGCAGACTTTATTCTTTACCTAATTTATAAACCTAAATACCTAACTAGCTTATTTAGTAAATAAGAATACTATTACTAAGTACCTGCTTAACTAAGCAGCTTACTATAGAATTACCTACTATAACCCTTTTAAATAAATAACTAATAATACCCCTATTAACGTCTTTATACTTAATAGAAGATATTCTTTAGAGACTTTTTAAGGAATTATCCTAGATATAGGAGCTATAGAATTCTTAATAACTAGTTATAACTAGTTTATTATACTTAAAAGGACTAAATTACCTACTATTATAATTAACTCTATTACTTTAGAAGGGGTAAGTGTTAAATTTAGCCTAGGAGGAGTAATTAAATTAATAGGAATAATAGTTATCTCTATACCTTTTAGAGAGATAATATTCCACGTTATATTAGTAAATACCCCTTTTTTTCTATACCTTATAGATATAGATAAGCTAGGTATTTAATTTAATAACTTAAGAAACTATTTATAATAAGGAGACCTAATTATCTCTATTATCTATAAATAGGGTTATCTATAGCTATTATTAGATATAGAGAAGGCTTTAGCCTAGAATAACCTTATAAAAACTAAGTTACGCTAACTTTATTAATGTTTTAGATATCTATTAGTTTACTGACTTTACAGGGTTTTATAGTAGTTAGGCTACTAAGTTAAAATATAAATACTTAAATATCTTATAAAGTTTTGTAAATGTTGCTAACTTAACGTAGAAGCTCTGAATTGCTTTAAATTTACTCTTAAGGGTAAATATAACTTTAACTATACTATAGTTATTAACGTTGTTTACCTTAACTTAAGACTAGTACTTTACGTAGTTAATACTGCTACTGCCTTTAATATAGAGAGATTTCTATAGAATCTATTAGTAAGCATAGCACTTAATATACTTAAATAATACTAGATCTATGCCTATCTTAGACCTCTAGATATAGTAATTACTAATACTAGTACTAAGTTTAGCTTATTTAAGTAGTATAGCATGCTCTGTTTAATATTAATAACTACTACTAAAGTCCCTATTAAGGCTTATAACTCTATAGATAAGGTTAAGAGATATTATATAATTCTTTAAAGAGTCTATAATATAATTTACTAAGACCTTTCTAATATAAATTATAAAATAGTTCTCTAAATAGCTTTAAAGGCTATTAATAATATTATAGAGCTAAAAGGCTTAGTCCTGATATTACTTATCTTTAGAGTATATTTATAGCTTATTAATAAATTCCCTCTATCCCTAGAAATCTAGAAATAGGCAGCTACTATATAAAGGATAATAGAAGATCTCTAGAAGGTCTAGGCCTTATACTAAGTTTTAGAAGTCCTTGCTATCTATAATAGACTAGATATATATAGAACTTTATAGCTACTACTACTCTTACTTATATATATCTACTATAAAAAAAAGGAATAGTAAGGACTATATAAACTCCTTACTATTAATAATAAGATCTATATACTTAACCTTCTATATAGATCTTAGACCTTCTAATTAACTATTATCTATCTATAGTATAATACTAGTAATACTAGTAATACTAATAAGAATAATAATAATATACTAAGGAACTTTCTAAACTAGAATACTAGAAGAGTAGAAGGGCTGGATAAGAATAATACTATACTAGCACTAACACTAATATTACCTAGAATCCTGCTTCTATATAAGAGGGGGAGATTATAGCGTGGTTGAGGGTTTTTTGCCCCCCTACGTGAGTAGGGGGTATAAACGCGAGCCCGCAACGCCCCACACCCCCAGGTAATATAATAAAGTCTAAATTTACTATATAAACTCCCTATAAATTACCTAAGGATTTAAAAGAATATTTATAGATAGAAGGAGAAAGTATACTATTTATAATAAATAACTATCTATAAATAAAAGAGATTTTATCTACTTATAATAATAATAAGGAAAAGTCTTCTTATATATTAAGTATTAAAACTTTGTTAAAGCCTTTAACCTATAAATAACCTATAAGTTTAGATAATAAATCTAAATAGATTTAGACTATAAAAAAAGAGATACCTAATTTATATAAATAAGATACTTAGACTATAATTAATAAAAATACTATAAAGAACTATAACATCTATATATTAAGCAGAAGATATATTTATAAAATAAAATATAATCTAGAAAATATATCTATAAAGTATAAAGCCTACTAAATAGTATAAGGTTATAATTAATATATAGATATAGATTACCTTAAAACCTTTAGTACTATCTATAAACCTAAAAGCTATAGACTTTTATTAAATATAGCTATAAATCCAGGCTAGGTTATTAAATAATATAACATTACTTTAGCGTTTATTTATGCTAATTTAATAAAGATATCTATATTAAAATACTTACTAAATTTATTTATAATAATAAAACTAATAAATTAGAAGCTTTAAATAACTGTAATTATAATAGATAAACTAAGTTAGATTATAAGTTAAAAAAGGCTCTATATAGTTTAAAACAAAGCCCTTAATTATAGTATAAATGCATAAAAGAAGTATTATTAAAAACAGACTTTATAGTTTCACTCTATAATAAAGCTATATTTATCTTAAATACTAAAGGTTATAAAGCTATAATAGCTAATTACATAGATAATATATTAGCTATTACTATATATTAATAAACTATAAATTAATAAACTATAGACTATATCTATAGTAATATTTCTAAATATATAAAGATTAAAAAACTAGGGGTTCCTACTATATTTCTTAGTAATAAGAGTATAATAGATAGGAAAATAAAGCCTTATATATATATTAAATATGATATACTTATAAAATATTATATAAGTATAATAAAACAAATCTATATTCTATACTTATACTTTATATAAATACTAAATATTTAGTATTAAATAAGGAACAAGCTATAGAAGAGGATATTAAGTTCTATTAATAAGAAATAGGATCTTTAATATATTTAGCCTTAAAGACTAGGCCTAATATAACTTATCTAGTTAATAAGTATACTAGATATATAACTAATCCTTCTAAGGATTATATAACAGCACTAAACTATATTAAGGTATATTTAAGTATATTTCCTAATATTAGTTTATACTATAACTATAATATTAAAATTAATTTTAATATTATTAGACTTTTAGACTCTAATTAGGCTAGAGTATAGAAGATAGAAAGTCTACTTCTAACTATATCTTCTGTTTTAGCTTATATAATATTATAAGCTAGAATACTATAAACCAAAAAATAGTTACTTTAAGTAGCTATAAAGCTAAATATATAGCTTTATTAAAAGCAGTAAAAGAGGCTATTTATCTATATAATAGCTATAACTTTATACTTAAAGAAGCTTCTATAGACTATAATCTTAAAAAGCCTAAGACCTTTATAGATAACTAAGCAGCCTAAAAGCTAGCTAAAAATCCAGAATTTTATAAAAAGGCTAAATATATTAATATTAAATATTACTTTAGTAGAAATATTATTCAGGATAATTTAGTAGAACCATTCTATATTAAATCTAAAGATAATATAGTAAATATTCTAGCTAAGCCTATTAGTAAAAGTATCCTAGAACTAGTTAAGACTAGGCTAAATATTATACCTAAGGGTGTTTTACCTACTAATAGTAAAACTGATATATAAGAATAAGTGGCAAAATTAAACTATTAGTTATATATAGTTTTCCCTTACTATAGAATTCTTTTTACTACTAAGGTTTTCATTTTCTTCCTTAGAAATATATTTCCTATAATTATAAGGTATTATATACTTCTATCTAGATATATATATATATATACCTTAAGGGGGTATATATAAGATATATTATTTCTATTACTATAAAAAGAAACTTATATATTATTATTACTATATTTTAGAGTGTTATAACTCTATGAATATAAGACGTATAAGGAGGTAGATAATAAATTCAAAATTCCTGTACAAAATAGTATATTTTGGTATATATATTATATTATATATATTACGTAATCATATAATATACTTTATAAGAAATAATAAGATTTATAAATAAGGTTAAACTTTAGCTTAAAGTTAAACCTTATAGTATTAAGTTAAACCTTATACCTTATTATTACTATATAGAGTAATATATACCTAGTAAGGTTAAACTCTAAGCCTAAAGGCTGTATAAGCACTTATAAAGCCTTAGTGTGGGAATAATTACCTATATTACCTAATAGCTTAGGTCCCGCCCTCCACTAGGACTTATAGTCTAGCACTAGAATAACTATAATCTGGTTAGGTAAGCAGTTATATAACTCCTAATATTATATAATCTGCCTCTATTAACTATCTATATTATTCCTTTACGCTAACTACTCTCTAGATACTACTCTTTTTAATATAATATATCTTAAACTAATATTATACCTTACTTAACCCCTCTCTTTACTATATTAGTATTTTAGAAAACTAACACTAATTAGTGGTTAACCTTATTATTATACTATCTATAATTATAATAAATAACTTTACTATTATATTATTTATAACTATAGATTAGTAAGGTTATATAAATAACTAAAGAGATATTTTCCTTATCTTAATAATCCTATTCCTTAGGTTTTAAATATTAGCTAATAGAGACTTTAGATTTAGTAGCTAAGTATATAGCCTCTGCTTCTATTTTCTAAACCTCTATTTAATAATTATTTACTACTTAGATAGTCTTAGGCCTCCTCCTATTTAGATTATTATATTAATAGAGAGACTAGCTTTAACTACTAAGTATTTAGCTTCTATAGTTAATCTATAATCTCTGAAGTTATTAATAATATTATAGATAAAGTTTTAGATTCCCTATTATTATTAATAACTATAGACTATTCTATAATAACTTTACTTTTACTACTATAATTAATAACTATAATTCTTTATTATATAGTAAAACTATATATCTTTTCTCTTATATTTACTCTTTTTTAGCCCCTCCTACTTTTTATAGCTTTACTAAAACTCTATATCTCCTACTATATAATAACCTATATTACTAATAATTTTATAACTCTTTAGAGCCTCTAAAAGCCCTCCCCTTTCTCTATTTAACCTTAAATTACTAGTTTTGCTAATTTTAACCTTCTATTAGTCTTTTGAGTAAATTTAGTATATTTTAGTATATTTTAATATATTTAGTACCTATTTATGCTACTTACTAACCTTACTACTCTCCCTCTCCTTCTTTCTCCTCTCTTACTACTAAAACTCTTTACTTTAACCTCTTATTTATAATAATAATAGTAATAACCTATTAATTAGTAATAAGCCCTAACTGCTTATTATAAAAAAGTAGTAGTAAACTCTTAATAAACTACTAAAATATCTCACTATAATCCCTTTATTAAAAGTTATAATTATAATAAGATTATATTAATTATATAACTTTATAGCTTTATTCTACCTATCTTAAGATATTTAGAATATTATAGCCTTACCTTTAGTAGTAACTATTTAATTTAGTTTATTTATAACTATCTAAGCTAAACTCTCTAATTTTAAGCTACTAACTTTACCTACTACTTACTTTTACCTTATTTCTCTCTATTTTCCCTCCCTTACTTTAAATAACCTTCTATCTTTACTATAAACCTCCCTCTTTTATATCTTAATAACTTCTCTCTTATATTTACTATTTCTAAGATATTTTAGTCTCTCTATCTAAACCTTATATTAATTATATCTAAGTTATAGTAAGTAGTAAAAAGGCTTTTTAGTTAGTAATTACTCTATTAGTAATAAAGATTTAGTAAATCTATCTTAATTAGTTTTATAGCTAGTAATACTTACTTTTCTAGAGTAAAAAGATATATATTAAGTTTTTATTAAAAACTACCTAAATTAGTTAATTATATTATTTTAACCCTAAATTTTCCTTTCCTTTTCCTCTATCCCTCCTATCTTAGCTAGATAACCTGAGAATCTCTTTATAAAGATTAAGAATAAGTATAAGTAAAAAAAAGAAATAATCCCCTTATTAAGGTATTCTCTCTAAGGGTTAATAAGATTAAGAGATATATTAATAAACCTCTTCTATATCTAATAACTTCTCTTCTCTCTAATAAACCCCTCCTAAGTTTATTCTCTCTTTAGAAAGCTCTTTTTAGGAAGTAAGTATTATTATTCCCTTTTTAGGAAGTATTTTTATAAAGAAAGCCTAACTTAGAAAGCTTTATCTAAGAAAAGAAAACACTAGATTTATAAAACGGTATAGATAAATATAAGTTACTTAATAAAATACCTAAAGCTATAGCTTAGAAAAGATATCTATATTTAAAGTATAATTATAAGTTTAATACTTAAATTCTTCTACTTATTAAAGAGTATAGGTAACTATAAGTTATTTAATATATAGATTAATACCTAAAGCTATAGCTTAGAAAGGATATCTATATATAAGACACTAATATAAGTTTAATACTTCTGTATTGTTATCCTTAACTAGTAGAGGGCATAGGTTAAAATGCCTCTATAGTGTTTCCCGAATTGTGCCCATGAACTGGGTGAATTTGTCGTAGTCTTTTTTGCGGGTGGCTGCGTCGTAACTACAAACTCAATAAGTTTAATACTTAAATTCTTTTATAAATAATTATTATTCCTCCTTTTTACTATATCTAAAGATATCTCTCCTATCTCCCCTATCTAAGCCTAGTGTTACTCTATTATCTCTATTCCTTATAATTTTAAGACTATTATTAACCCTAATATATATAATAAAATCAGGGATTTTAATACTAAAGAGACTAATTTAGCAAAGATTATAAACTATATTACCTACTATATTATAAAGTATACTAAGTAAGGTATCTATAGTCTATAACTATAAGCTTACTTTAAGAAAGACTTTTTAGAATATTATTAAAGTCTTTAACTATATAAACTTACTTATTACTAAGGCTCTTTATAAAGCTTTTATTATTAATAAAGTATTTATTATTATTAACTCTAACTAGATAAAGGATAATCTTACTAATATTATTAAATAATTAGCCTACTATTTCTAAACTAATAATACCTTTACCTAAGTCAAGTTATAATACTCTTTATTTATTAAAAAGTATATCTAAGACCCTAAATTCTTTACTAAAATCACTAAGGATATTAATAACCCTATTTTAACTCTTACTATCTCTATATAGCTACTAAAAACCTTAATAGTATCTATTTCTCCTACTTACTAAAGTTTTATTAATAACTCTAAATCTACTAAACCTCTCTATAGACTTACCCTAGTTCTAAACTCTAATCCCTTTTAGAATATTTAAAATACCTCTTAAGCTTATTTTAAGTAAAATTAGAACCCTCCTTTATATACCTAAATACTACTACTTAAGGAAGTATCTTTCTGATACTAACTTACTAATCTTATAAACTTTTATAACAATAAGGATCTTAAGTATAGTAATTATAAGATAGATATTTTAGAATCTAAATTACTTATTTTTAAAGATTATTATACTAAAGCTAGTATTTCTCTATATTAGTATACTAAGGCCTTTTCCTTAATATTAAAGAGTAATACTTAGTAATACTACTTTTACTATATTATAAACTAGATTTCCTAATCTCTATATACTAAGATTATTAAGTAATTAAAGAATTACTTTAAAACTAAAGAGCTTTATATTACTAATAAGAAACTATAGAATAATACTATATTACCTAACCTTATATATAAAAGTCCTAGTAAATCTATTACTAAAAACCTTAAAATCCTATTTAATACCCTCTCTATTATTAATCCTATACTTAGTAAGGAATATAATACTAATAAAACCCTTTTATAATAAAAAGTCTATACTACTTATTAAGAAGTTTATAAATATAAACTAGCTCTCTATAAATACCCTATAAGCCTTTAAGATCTATATAATACTCTCTGTTTATTTATTAGCGCTGCTTCCTGCTTTAATTAAAGCCTCACTACCTAATTTATAGCTTCTAAGAACCCTAATAAATTTAATATAATATATATAGATTAACGTTTCTAAAATAGCAGCTAATAGTATAATTTCTACTAAAATTACCCTAATTATAGCAGATTTTGCTAAAACTAGCTAAACTAATAAGAACCTCTTCTATATTATTAGTTAATATATAATAACTACTATAATAGCCCTAGATACTACTAGACTTATTATAAAACTAATTATTATTTATAGAAATACCTAGCTAATAAATATACCTAAGAATTTAATAAGTTTAAGTCTAAGTATTCTTAAAACTTAATTAAGGATAACTTTAATACCTTCCTGCTTAATTTTAAAGATAATAATAATACTTAAGACCCTCCTATTACTAATTTAGACACTAATAGTAAAGTTAAGCAGTATTTATAGAACTACTACTAGGATATTAAATTCTAGCCTAACTCACTCTATAAATTTATTATATATATTACTAATACTATATTTATAGTTAATAGTAATAAGTTAACTAATTTGCTACTAAACTAAGCAGTTTTCTATATAGGTATAGGTTTTAACTCTATTGCTAATTCTATACCTCTTTTACCCCTAATATAGCTTATTTTGCCTAGAACTTCTGCCCCTATATAGCTATTTATACTTAATAGTAAATACTCTAAAGAGGTTTTCTAAGATATTATACTAGATTTAAATATTACTAGAGTCTCTATTACTAACTAATAGTAAGTTATTACTTTATAATACTCTTATCTATTAATTAAGATAAATAAAGTAAATACTAGCTAGGTAAGAGTATATTTTAGTAATAGACTTTATAAAGATTTATTTAGCACTATTATAGTAAATACTATATTTAGTTAAATAGTATTTTATATAGTATTATTTAATATCTCTTTTCTCTTTTATCTAAATAATATAGATTATTTAGGTGTTTATTTTAATAACCTCTATAACTATTTACTATAGAGCAAAACTATTACTCATATTATTTATAAATAGAGTTATATCTAGTTTCTTCTTAATAATAAGGAGATCTTTACCTAAGCTAGCTACTTAATAGATACTAAATGTTAGTGCTTTTACTACTAATTTAGCTATCTCTTTATTACTAAGTTAGCTACTCTCCTCTACTATACTAGTTATCCTATTTAAACTATAGTAATTAAGTAGTTAACTAAGGTTTACTAATACTGCTAATTAAATACTAAAGTGCTTTAATACTTTAAATTCTTACTAAAAAATAATTATTACTTTAATTATAACATTATCTATAATATTATATATTTTAAGGGTAAAGTAACTCTATATATTATTAATACTATAACTAGCTTTAATACTACTTACTCTTTGCCTAATCCCTTAGCAAAGACTACTTAAAAAACCCTCTATCTTTACTAAATATATATTTACTAAGAACTACCTAATTATATTATTATAGATACTAGTTTAAACTTTACTACTAAAACCTTTAAAAATAATACTAAATCTATAGTTATTATAGTTAAAGTTATATCTATTAAGGCTTATTACTATATTAGTAAAACTAAATAATACTATAGATCTCTTTAGTATATCTATACTATTATTTAATAGGAAGTTCTCTATACTAAGCCTAATCTTACTCTCTAAATAGTAGTTAAGGCTATTAATAATACTACTAACCCTCATAGTTTTATCTCTACTCTCCTTATCTTTAGTACTTATCTATATATTAGTAATAACTTAATACTCTTACTAAATATTATAACTAGAGCTAAGGTAATTTATACTACTATAGATAGTTTATATAAAGAGATTACTAAATATAAGATTACTAATATCTTAGATATTTATAATAGCCTAAATATAGATAAAGTTATCTACCTCTTACTATAATTATAGATATAAGTTTATTATAAAAAAGATAAATAGTAAGGTTTCTACTATTTAATTACTATTTTAGGCAAAATAGTTACTATTTAGCTTCTCTATAGCTCCTAAGACTTTTCCTCTACTATTATTAAACCCTTTTATAGTAACTTTAGTAACCCTAACCTTATTAATACTAACTCTAAGCTAGTAGCTGCTTTCTCTATAAGCCCTCCTCTAGCTACCTTTCCTAAGAGCATCACTCTAGCCTCTTTCCTACTCTAGTATAGAGAAAAACTCTAGAAAAGCCCTATTATTACTAACCTCTTCTATATTTTTAAGTAAAAAGTTAATAACCTATTAATCTTTTTATTAATAAAGAAAAAGATAGATTAGAAACTCTATCTAGCTCTATATAAATATAGTAAACTTATTACTAAAGATCCCCCTTTTTAGAAATTCTATAAAAAGGAGATTAATACTCTTCTTAAGTATAAAGTCTTTAAATTTAAGATCTATAACCTCTCTAAGTAATATAGATATCTTTTTTAATTCTATATAGTTAATAAGATTAAAAATAAGACTACTACTCTATTTAAGAAATCCTATCTTATTATTTATAGTATAAATAATACTAATAAGTATAGTATTTTAACCTAATTATTAATAATCTAATACTATAATATTTAACATTTTTTAATAATTATACTATTTCTTAGCTCTAATTATTTAATTTAGATTAGAGATATTACGTAAGTATATATTTAGTTATAAACTACTTTTATAAAAGATATTAATATTTACTTACCTAACTAAATCTACAATCTCTATCTCTCTAGTACTATTATAAAGGTTATTAAATCTTTATATAGTATTACTAAAGCTAGTACTTATTAATAAGCTATCTATAGTACTTATTATTATAATAAGTTATAGATAACTAGTTTTACTTTTAACCCTTATCTCCTTATTATTAATAATACTAGCCTATACTTTACTATTATTAATATATAAACTAATAATACTATTAGACTCTTAACTACCTCATTTTTAACCCTTAAAAAGGAAGAGCTCTAGAAAGCTAAATTTATAGCTAGACCTAAGGAGAAACTTATTACTACTACTCTAGTTATCTTTAATAGTAAAATAATCTCTCTATTACTTACTAAAGTAGTTATCTTATATTAGAAAGGTTAAGGCACTAAGATTAACCTAGTATAGAAGGCTTAAGATATTATAAAGGTCTTAGTAAAGCTGCAATATATTAAATAATATACTAGAGAGGCTTATATAGCCTTAATTTACTAACTAGAGGCTTATTTTAACTTATTAACTATTACCTAGCACTAGACCCCTACTAATAAGAATATTATAATCCTTAATAAATATCTTTAGTAACTAAAGAATAACCTTAATTATAGCCTAATCTTTATTATACTATTACTGCCCACTACTAAATTATTTATATTTATTAATAGATTATTTATTAATAACTAGAATCTTATATTATAGCTAGACTATATTATTATACTAGCTAATAAAATAATAATTAACACTACTTTTATAACCTATAGTAATATTATCTATTATAGCTTTATAAAGTATAAATAGGTTACTTATAGTATATTAGCCTCAGGGATCTATACTATAGTTACTAATACTAACCTAGCCTTTATAATTACCTCTATACTATACTAAGTTACCACTAAGCTAGGTATTAAAACTAGCTAAGAACCCTAAGATAAATATAATAAAACTATATACTCCCACACACTTATACAGAAATATTATAGTATTATAGCTTTATATCTAGAGGTTCTAGAATAAAGAAAAAGGTCTTACTATATATAATAACCTTATTATAGATATAATCTAATAAGTAAAAGTGATAAAAGCTTCTAAATAATAAGATAAACTATAGTAGTGCTAACTAATAATAATCTTCTATCCTCCTCTCTACCCTTAATAAGGTAAAAGTCTTATAGTAATATACTAATTAATATACCTATCTAGGTAGTTTCTAAACTAGGCTATCTATACTACCTTATCTTAATTATTCTCTATAGTCTTACCTTAATACCTTATAAAGAAGACTATATACTAAAGAAAGGTTATATAAATAAAAACTACTATTTATAAAGGAAAAGGTATTTCTCTATACTACCTAATTACTCTTTCTAGATAATTATAGATATAATTACTTTCTCCTATAGTTATACTATTCTAGCCTTCTCTATCTAGGTATATTTTCTATAAACTTATAAGCCTTATCCTAATCTAAACCTCACTTATATTATCCCTAACTATACTAGCTAGGTAGCTATAAAAAGTAGTAACTATAGTTACCCTTAGGGATATTATCTTTAATCTATTACTAATAATTAAGTTACTCTATAATATAGTTTTTATAGCTATTATAGATAGACTTAAGAATATTAAATAAGGCTAGATATAGAGAATGCTCTCTAGTAATAATAGTCTAGCATAGTGCTAAAGTAGAAAGGTATAAAGAAGTTATTTCTTATTTAGTATTAGGCAGCCTAGCTAGTAAAATAAAAAGATTAGATAGGGTTAAACCTAGGTTTATAAAGCTAGAGTTATTATTATTAAGAAGTACTAGAGTATTATAAAGACTAAAAGCTAGTAAGTCTAGGTTTATAATAGTATAGAAGCTAGCTTTACTAGGGTAATAAGAAGTAAGCTTTTTATTATTAAGCTTACTAATCTAACCTTCTATATAGTATAAAGTAAAAGTCCTTATAAAAAGCCTTAGTACTTTAAGAAGAGGTAGAAAGGAGAGCAGCCTAGGTTCTAGAAACTATATATTACTAAAGTTACTATATAACTTTACTATAAAGAGGTTTACCTAGAGTATCTATAAAGATTTATTACTATAGAGTATAGAGTATTTTATAAACTTAGTAGTAATCTTTAAGATATATTAAGTAGTGATTTAGGATTAATTCCTTTTTACTACTCCTTACCTAGCTATTACTAATACTATATTATACTAAGAAAGAGTACTACCCTTATTTACTAGGTAACTTATCTTCCTAGAGTCTATATATACTTATCTAATCTATATATATTAAACTTAGTAAGGTAATATATTTTTTCTGCCTTAAGATAGGTTCTAGTTACTAACTACCCTTAAATATTATAGAGATAAGTAAGATAATATTAGGTAACTAATAGAAACTACTTAGTCTATTCTCTAGTTATATTAAATCTATAATAAAATCTGGTCTATAAAGATAGTATAGTATCCTCACTTTTCTTAATATACTAGTTAGGTATCCTCTTTCCCTCTATCTTATTCTTTAGTAGTTCTAGATTACTAGCTAGACCTATAACTAGGAGTTTTAGGTTATTATAAGAGTTATTAATATAGACTAGCTATCTAGATATCACACGTATAGGCGCAGGGCAAGTGGGAGGAAGTCATCTATTGCAGTAGAAAAAGGAGTGGCTACGGGCAAGGGTCTATATATAGAGCCTTGCGCAGTGGGTGCGGCGCTCAGAGGGCAGCGCCAGTAGCGCTAAGAGCTCTAGAGGAGGTCTGGGCTATGCAACACACCTCCCCAGAAGCAGTAGAGTAGTCTTATAAAGGTAGTTCTAAAGAAAGAAGCTATTTATAACAGAGAGAGAAGAATATAGAGCCCCTCTAGTTATTACTAAAAAGGGGTACTAGCCTGCAGGTGCAGTCTATAGCACTATATAGGCACTAGAAGCAATATACTATTCTATAGATATAGTCTATAGCACTGCAGTACTAGAAGCTACTACTTAGCAGTCTATAGCATTATTACTAGAAGTATTAAATACCTATTCTTAGGTATAGTCTATAGCATAAATACTAGAAGCTACTACTTAGCAGTCTATAGTATTATTACTAGAAGTATTAGAAAGAAAAAATAATAAAAGATAAGTATAGTAAGATAAGTTTAAAGAGGCTTTTCAGCACTCTATATTTATTAATAGCTTTTACTAGTTATAGTACTAACTAGTAGTCTAGATATTAGTAATAAGAGTATACTACTTATCTATTTATATATACTCTTTAATATCCCTAGTATCCTTAGGGTTAATATAGTTATCTCCCTCACTAGTAAGGACTTTTCAGAGTTAGTAGCACTTAAGCAGGAGCTAGGTATAGCAGAAGCTATAGGGGCACTTCTACTTTAAGCATCTATATAGATACTAGGAGAACCAGAGGCTCCTGTTAGTAAGGTTCTAGCTCTTAGCAAAGCATATAGAAAAGGGTTTAGTATTATTAAAGTAGTCTATAAGTAAGGCATAAACACTATAATCCTTTAGATAGTTACTAGTAAAGTAGTTATAGTTATAGAGAATAGCTATAAATACCCTTCTATACTTAGTAAGTAGCTAAATAGATATCCTAGCCTGCTTAGTAGCTAGTAGTATAAGTTATATATAGTTTGCCTAGTCTAGAAGATAGTATATAGCAGTGTTAAGGAATAGCTTAATACTAAGAGTGTTAATAATCTCTAGAGTATTATATACCTTAGCAGTCTATAATATAGTATATTACTTATTATACTAGTATACTAGCTATATAGTGTATATACAGAGTGTCTAAAGATACTCCTCCTATATAGTAGCCTCTATAAAACTAGTAACAGGGTAGAGATAGTAGCAGAGGGTTCTTATAAGCTCCTAAATAGATATCTCAGTATCCTTATTATATATAATCTTAAGCTATATAGTAGTAAGTATATTAGGGTTAACTAAAGTAATAATAAATTTATATATATAGTAGTAACTAGCACTAGCCTCCTCCTATTTAGCAGCAGTAAGCTCCTAGTTATAGTAATATATAGTATACTCCTCCTAAATATTCTCAAGAAGCACTAGGAGCAGTAGAGCAGGTTTAGGTAACTCCTTAGTTAATATATATATATTATAGTAGGCAGTTTAGTATATATACTATATCTAATACTTAGCCTCCTAACAGGCTTATAAAGCAGCTTATTAATGCTTTATAGTATCTTTAAGCATAGAAGGTTAGGTTTACTCCAGTAATAGTATATCAGGTATATTAGGAGATAAGTTAATATACTTCTAGACATAGCACTATATAGCTTAGTAGTAAAGAATAAGCTCCTAGTAAGGCTAGTTATATAGGTAAGTAAGCTTCTGAGTAATAATAAAAGAGATAGAGGTTATTATAAATATATAGATCTTTATAGCATAATATATATAGATATAAAAAGAGTATATAAGATTAACTCTCCTATATCTATAAATAATAGTTAGGGATAAACCAGGTAGTTAGCAGAGCTAGGCTTATAACTATTATATATATAGGCACAGGGTAAGTAGGAGGAAGTTATCTATTATAGCAGAAAAAGGAGTGGCTATAGGCAAGGGTCTATATATAGAGCCTTGCGCAGTGGGTGCAGTGCTCAGAGAGCGGCGCTAGTAGCGCTAAGAGCTCCGGAGGAGGTCTGGGCTACGCAACACTAGAGTTATTAGTATAGTAAGAACTAAGACCTAGATAAAGAGAAGGCTTATTATTATAAAGGTTAAAAGCTTTCTCTCCTATCTATCTATTCTCTTAGTATATAGTAGTAATAATCCTATTTTAGTAAGTATAGTCTTATATAGTATTAACTATAGAGTAGTTATTAATAATATCTCTTACCCTAGTATTATAATTCCTAGATAGACTTAGGTTTAGGTTTAAAAAAAGCTTAATAGATATATTAATAAGCATAAAAGCTTTTATAACTTAAATATTAGGTAAAAATATTTTAGAGTTAAGATTAAGTATTTTAAAGTATCTAAGATAAACCTATACTAGAGTTAATCTATCTATAAATATAGAATTAGAGACTATAAAGTCCTAAATATAAATTATTTTCTAAATCTCCTTATTATATAGTAAAGAGATAATCTTTTTAATATACTTAGCTCTATTAGCAGTCCTTAATAGAGTTAAAAAGACTATACTATCTATCTCTAGATCTCTATTATAGAACTTAAAGTAATTTAATTTATCTATATATTAAAGATCTCTTTAAAAAAAAAAACTAATCTAGTACTTAGCTAACCCTAGTTATATATAGTAGCAAAGCTACTTAAGGTAAAGTATACTTAATATTTATAGCTACTCTTTTTAAAGTTAGAGTGCTTAGATAACTTTAACTAAGTACTTAAGAATAGATATTATATTATTAAGAAGCTTATAGATAGCTATTATAAACCTAATTAGTATCTTAAAATATAACTCTATTTTTCTATTATACTAAAAGTTATTATAGAAATAAAAAAACCCTAAAATTTAGTTAATAAGTAAGGTAAAGTAGAAAACTATTTCCTTACTAATACTTATCTTAGTTAGTAATTAGAGAATAAGTATAGTAAGCTAGCTCTTTTATATAGCAGCTCTGCTATCTTTAATTTTAGTATTAATAGAAGCATAGCACTATTTAATAAGGCTAACCCTATTAGAGAGGTTATAAATAAGAAGTTAGAAACTAGTCTCTATATTAGAGACTAAAGAGAAAGTCTTAGTCTAAATAGTTCCTTATAGATTAAATAAGTTAATAATAGTAACTAGCCCTTCTTTATTCTCTTTAGCCTACTCTAGTTATTAAAACTTAATAAATTAAGGCTATTAGAGATAAATATAGAGTTAAGCTATAGAGATACTAAAATAAAGCTCCTAAAGCTTTTTATACTTAAGGTTCTTATTTAGCTTAAGAGGGAATTAGAGATAGAAAGAAAATACCTACCTAGCTAAATACTGCTTATTAATCCTTATAGCTTAGATATTTAGAACTCTTTTAAAGAGAGTAGAGTTAGTAAGCATAACTATAATCTCTAAGGGCTTACTATTTTATTTATCTTATTCTTAAAAAAACTTCTCTAAGATAGTAATAAAGAATACTTTCTTAACCTAGATATTAATAATCTTAGTAAGGAAACTCTTAGGTAAAGATATTATTAAAACTAGAGTAAATAGAGGTAATTATAAACTTAATTAAGACTTTTAGTAAAGAAAGAGAGAAATATAAATAGTATAAAAGGGTAAAAGTCTATAATATTATAAAGAAAGGTTATGTTTAGGTAAGTATAGATTAAGATAGGAATTTATAGTTTAATATCTATAAAGAGGGCTTAAAATATAAATTAAGCTAAGCTATAATACTAAATTAATTATTAATAAGTTAAATTTATTTATATTAAGAGAAATAAAATACTTATTTATATATAGATTAAAGAAAGTAGGCTACTAGTTACTAAATATTAACTAACTAAAATAAAGAAATAAAATAAGAATAGATAGCAGGAGGAAGTAGTTATAAAGGTTAACTCCTTTTCTTATCTAATTATTCTTAACTATAAAAAAGGCTTAACCCTTTAAGTAAATAATTTAGTAAGAGGTAAGATAACTAGAGATTATATAACTAAACCTCCTCTAGCTCTCTCTAGCTTTTTCTTCTTCTTTTATAATATAATAGAAATAGTAATCCCTTTTTTATATTTATAAAGCATAACCTTAAGCCTTCTTTAGTACTTATTAGTTATAGCTTCTATTAAAAATCATAATAATCCTTATATACTAACCTAGCTAAGAAAGTATATTTTCTAGCTTCTTATAAATAAACTAGTTTTTAATAAGAGAAACTATAACTCTCCTCTATATATTAAGCTATTTATTAACTTCCTTATAGTAAATAGACTTACCTCTTTAGCTCTTACTTTATATATTACTAACCTTTTTATATAGATTATAGTATTCTTTATATAATACTTACTTAAGCTTCTAAAGCTTTTCTAACTATACTATAAAGTAAACTTCTATATAAAAGTCCTGCTTTTAAATAACCTTAAGATTATTATTTATTAGTTCTAGAAAGCTTATACTAGTTTTTATTACTAAAGTATAATAGAGAAGAGGCTACCATTCTATAGATATATCTTTATTACCTTAGTAATTATAGATACTTTTAAACTCTAGCTAGTAAAGATAATTAATCCTAATAAACCTAAGGTTAGCTATAGCTTCTATATTTAAGTTAATAATAGTTATAATATAGTTCTTTATAGTAGTTATAAATAGATACTTACTCTCTCTATAATAAAGCTACTAGGGCTTAGGTTTATAAACTATATTTTAAATATATAAATATACTTAGTAATACTTATACTAACTATCTTTACTATAAATAAGATTCTAAGTATTTCTTTAACTCTAAGAGAAACTATAAAGCTTTTAAAGTATTATAAAACTTAGCTAAAGAAGTATAAGTTTAGGTTACTATTTATCCTTACTAGTTACTCTCTAACTAATTTAGATATTTCTATTCCTAATAAGAGGGAGCTACTTAATATCCTAACTAAGGTTTAGAGAAAAAGAGTAGGAAAAAGGAAAAACTAATATAATACTCTATATACTTAGCAGTCTTTATAAACCTAAAAACCAAAAATAATAAATAAAATCTTCTCTATTTAACTTTAAAATACTTTAATATATATACTTTATATAAATAATATAGAAAGAATCAGGAAAGATTATGCAAAGTCTTAGTAAATTAGGTAAAATTAACTAGCTATAGTAATATATTTCTAATATAGTAAAGCACCTTAAAATATAGATAAGAGAGTTTCTTTATCCCTAGTTTCTTTAGTAATATATCTAACTATAGCTAGGGAAACTCACTAACTTAACTACTTATATAAAGCTATAGTTATATAAGAGAATAAGCAAAGAGTTAATTTAGAAATAAGAATATTATTATAAATATAAAATAGATAAATAATTACTATAAAAGCAGAAACTAAAAAAGGAAAATAGATAATATAAAGTAATATAATAATTTATAGAAATATACCCCTCTTAGAATACTAAATACTATAGTCTAACCCAGAAATAGTATAAAAACAACTAGCTAAGTATTATAGATATAGCTAAATTATTAAAGTTAAACTATAACTTAAAAATCTTTAAGTAATAATAAGTTAGAACCTAGTACTTAAAATAAGAGGCTGCTTAGTTAAGGCAGGAGGCTATAAAGAGAGCATCTTCTAGGATAAGATAAAAAATACCTAAACAGTAATAGAGAGAAACAGAATACTCTAATTACTAGGAAAGTTATAGTATATTCTTAATATATTCTATATAGCAGAACTTACTATAAGTATAGTAGTAACCTTAGTAATATAACCCTAGGTATAATAATAATACTTAGGCTAGATATTAAGTAAGATTAGGTTTATAAGGATATAAGAGCAGACTTAAATACTAAGCAAGATAATATAGATATAAGTAGACTAGCCTTAGTATTATCTCTATAGTCTATTTTAGTATACTAAGCTAGGTAATTATAATTAAGTAATTAAGGTAAAAAGTATAGTAAGGCTCTCTCTAGAAGTATAAGCCTTACTTATTATAGATATAAAAAAGAGCTATTTCTCCATACTAGGGTTAATCCTAGCAGGTTATATAGAGTTATCCTCTATCTTAGTATATTAACTATCCCTAACTAGATTAAATAGCTAGAGCTCTATATAAAGTTTTTATACTACTCTTATCTAGTTAAGAGCCTCCTTTAGAGCCTATAAATACACTATTAAGTATATAATCTGCTATAGAATATTACTATCTAAATTACTTATTAATAAAGAGCTAGTATTAGTAAGGTTAGTAAAAGATTTCTCTACTTCCTTCTTATTACCTTTATTAAGATAGAGATAACTATAAATAGAGTAAATCTTATTAAGTTAGTTTATAAAGTTAAGTCTATACTAGTTAATATTATCTAGCTTCTAAAAACCTTCTAGAGCCTTAATAAATTTCTTTAAGTAGTTCCTAGTATAAGTTAATTTATAAAGAGGTCTCTCTATAAAGATCTTAAGCTAATATAAAGTAATATTAAGGACCTTTAAATAGATCCTAAAGGGGCCTTTTTAATAATAGTTAAGCTTAGTATCTAAAAACTTATCTATATACTATTTAATATTAAATACTAGGATAAGGTTACCTATTTCTAATTCCTAGCTATATAAGATATAGTATTTCTAATAATTAAACCTATCTATAATATACTTATACTATACTATAATTATCTTTTATATAGTAGTATAGTTCTTATTAAGTTACTTAAAAGCTCTTATTTATATAAAAAGCTTCTCTTTAAGTATTATTACTTAGTTCTATATTAAAACTCTCTAGGCTAGTATAAAAGTCTCTATTAAAGTTATAGCTTTATATCTATAGAGCAGGTAAAAGAGGCTATAGCTAGTTAAGGCCCTAATAGAAGTCCTATTAGTAAATAGTATAGCTTAGAAAGATAGCTAGAAGTTCTTATCTATATTTTTGATCTAAGTAGAGAGCATATATATAATAGTCTAGTAGCTAACCTTAATAGTACTATTAGTGTGTAAGTTATAGATAGCAGTAGTCTTTTACTTAAGCCTATATTTATAGTTAAATTTAATAACTATATTCTTATTCTCTAGACCTTTATTAATAATAAGAGTACTATAAAGCCTATAGTAATAAATAATATCTTTCTATATAAACTTAGTAATAAGATAAGAGTTAGCTTACTATATCTACTAAGCCTCTACTTATTCTATTAAGAGGCACTAGGCTTTAACTATATCCTATTTACTAACCTTCTATATATCTAACAGTATATAAGTAAATAGCAGCCCTAAGAACACTAAGAAATAGTAAGAGTTATCTATATATCTAGGTCTATATTTCTCGTAATCTTTATAAATATAGACTTATTTACTAACTTATTAATAGAAGCTATATTAGTAATACTACTTTACTAACTATTTAATAACTATATTATATTCTCTATACCTACTCTCTTAGTATACTTTTATAATAAGCTTAGTTTAGGTTTATAAATTATCTATAACTTATTTTAGAGTAGGCTTATATATACTAGAATATATAAATAATAACTTATCCTTTAAAAAGAACTTCCTAGCCTTTTTCTTAAATTTATAGTATAGACTAGGCTTAATTCTATCTAGCTATCTTAAGGTACTAAGGTAGTAGGTAATTTAATATAAGCAGCAATTCTAGTATAAAGAGTTATCTAGTATAATATTAGGAATATCCATAAGTCTTAAGAACTTCTATAGAATATTATTAACTTTAGTAATTAGAATTATAGCAGAGCAAACCCTATCTCTATTTATCTATACTTTATTAAAGAAAAAGATAGTAATTAGGTTTATAAAAAAGATTTACTTATTAATCTAGTTATTAATTTCTCCTTTAGTATCTTAGTTAAGCTTATTTAATAATTTACTAAGTTTATAAAATAATCTATTAGCTATAATATTCTAGCTTCTAGGTAGATACTTAACTTTAAAGTTAAATCTATAAATCTATAAGATCTATTAAATAATAGAAGCTCTGGATAGGTTAGAGGCAGTATTATTAAGCTAAGTAATAAAGATCTTAATATCTATTTTTAATATAAAGTAGTAACTATAAAGATAAAGGTAAACTTATTTAAGAGCCTTAAGTATACCTCTTAACTCTTTCTTCTTAGTATTATAGTTTAGCTCTATACTAGTCTATAAGCTGCTCTTATACCTAGAGACTATATACTTACTATTAATATATTAACTAAGAATACTCTAGCTAAGACTACTAGTATTAACTATAAAGTAAATCCTATTTATATTAATATTATAGTTAAGCTTAATAAAAATAGGAGTAAAGATAGGTTAGCTCTTAAGAGTATCTATAACTAACTACTAAGGCTAGTTCTATTTAAATAGGATATCTTTCTTTAAAAAAGCTATAAGTAGCCTAGCTATAGCTAAGAATCCCTAAACCTAAACCTAATAAAATATTATTAGTATCACGCCAGATTAAGGTTTACACGGGACTCGGGGCTCCCTTTGCATATATATATTAAAAGCCTGTAAGTTAATATATATCTATATTCCTAAGTTCTACTTAACTATGTTAGCAGTAGTGTTAAACTATATATATATGCTCTGTAATAGGTTACGTAACCTTATATATATCTATTAATTACAGCGCATATCCTGCCGCTTTTACAGGTTACAGTGTTAGCATAACACTAGCAGTCTTTTCTTTAAAGCTAGATATACTGTAACCTGCTAAAAATATACTTCTATATTACTAATATCTATTATAATCCTAAAATAGGTTTAAAAGCATAAAAACAGCACAGGATTATATACTAATCTTATCCTGTGTTTAATATAGCTAAATCCTCCTTTTCTAAGGCACTAGAGCTACTTTAGTATACCTAGCGCTATTTATCTAACTCCTTAGCCTTCTCTTCTTAAGTTATCTATCTCTCTATATAAACTATTACTTTATTATTATTAATAAAGTATTTAAGTATTTAATTTAGAGTACTCTTTATAAAAATATCTATAGAGTTATTATTACTATTAATCTATTATACCTCATAGATCTCCCTCCTCTTATATAACTATTAGAGTGCTATAATATTAATTATTAATTATTTCTCCTTTATAGTACTAAGCTTAATAAGGTATTTATATAGTAAGTATAAATTAATATAGATAATTATAAAGATATAAGGTTTTTTAAGGTAGTTAGTGATTTTCTAAAGTATTATTATAATAGCATAGATAAGGTCTGCACTAGTAACTATACTATAGACTTTAGAAGCTAGAATACTTTAGGTAACCCTCTTATACTTTATTAAGCTAAAGTAAATAGTATTACTATAAATTATAAATATATTATTATTTATTATCTTATTAGTAAGGATAATAATAAATCTAATCTATAATAAGAGATCTAAATTATTAATAAAAAAGCTATTAATAAAAATAAATAGTTTAGCTATTACTAAGTTAATAGGTATAAATATAAGGCTATAGTTAAGGTTCTCCTTTTACTATTTAAGGCATTAGTTAAGCGCTTTTTTATCTTTAGTAGTTAGCTTTTAATACTATATAGCTATAGATAGATTAAAGCATGCCTCTGGTTAGTAAATTGATATAATATATACACCTCTTGCTCTTTGCTAAATATATTACTGTTTTTATTTAGTTAAAGTAGCCTTTAAGTTAATAAGCTTAATCTTATTCCCTTATCCCTTTTAGTATAGAGTAAGATTACTATTTATATTTAGTATAATAATACTACTATTAAATATTAGCAAGTTATTTAGGTTAAGTTATTATTTATCCTTTATAGTAAAGCTAGCTTTTATAAGTTTATTATTTTCTTAATTAGAGAAACTTAGTATTAAAAGTCTAATTATATTATTAGTTTATATATTAATAATACTAAAGCTATTAGTAGCAGTTAAAGAGATTAGTAAGTATAGGTTAAATAAGGATTAATCTATCTTAAGCTTTTCTCTAAAATACTTACTATAAATTACCTATTAATAAACTCTAGCTTCTATAATACTATATAGGGGTTTTATAATTCTTATAATCTAATTCTTAGAGTATTTACTTTAAATTTTGCTTAGGAGGTTTACTAATATTATCCTATTAAGCTCTGTTTAGGATTAGATATATACTTATATAACATCCCTAAGCTATAGAATAAATCTCTCTGCTATAAAGAATAGCACTAAAGTGAAAAGTAGTTATTAGCTTACTCTTTATATTATTAGTAATTATATAAGGATTAAAGTCTTATTATTATTATTATAACCCTAAATAATAAGCTATAATTCTTTATAAAGTTAGTTAATTCCTTTTTCTTTAATTTTATAAACTATATAGGATTTAGAAATCTGGGTTTTACTATAAATAGCAGTGTTATAGGGGATAATTTTAAAAACAGTATATTTCTAAAGTGTGGTTATCTTAGCTATTATAGAGGCAGAGAAAGGTTTTCCTGGTATTATAATAATACCCTCCTTATATAGTTAGATAGTGAGATTATAATCTAAATACTCTTTTACTATTAGAAAGGTTATAGCGTTACTAATCTCTTAGCTAAGAGCCTTTACTATATTAATAATAAAAATAATATTAACTATAGTATCCTCTTATCTATTTTAGTCTATAAAGTAGTTACTTTTTTATATTAAACCTATAGTAGATATTATAATAGCTTCTATATAGTTCTTTAGCAGTTTCCCCCTCTTATATAGAGGCAGGATTTTAGGTAATATTAGTATTAGTGCTAGTGTAGTATTATTCTTATCTAGTGCTTTTATTCCTCTAGTATTCTAGTCTAGAGAGTTCTATAGTATATTATTATTATCCCTATTAGTATTACTAGTATTACTAGTATTATATTATAGATAGATAATAGTTAAATAGAAGGTTTAAGGTCTATATAGGAGATTAAGTATATAGGTCTTATTATTAATAGTAAGGAGTTTATATAGTCCTTGCTATCTCTTCTTTTTATAGTAAATATATATAAGTAAGAGTAGTAGTAGCTATAAAGTTCTATATATATCTAGTTTATTATAGATAGTAAGGGTTTCTAAAACTTAGTGCAAGGCCTGGACTTTCTAGAGATCTTCTATTGCTCTTTATATAGTAGCTACCTATTTCTGGATTTCTAGAGATAGAGGGGATTTATTAATAAGCTATAAGTATACTCTAAAGATAAGTAATATTAGGACTAAGCCTTTTAGCTCTATAGTATTATTAATAGCCTTTAAAGCTATTTAGAGAACTATTTTATAATCTATATTAGAAAGGTCTTAGCAAATTATATTATAGACTCTTTAAAGAATTATATAATACCTCTTAACCTTATCTATAAAGTTATAAGCCTTAACAGAGACTTTAGTAATAGTTATTAATATTAAATAAAGTATATTATACTACTTAGATAAGCTAAAATTAGTATTAGTATTAGTAATTACTATATCTAGAGATCTAAGATAGGTATAGATCTAGTATTATTTAAGTATATTAAGTACTATACTTACTAATAAATCTCTTAGGAATCTTCCTATATTAAAGATAGTAGTGGTATTAACTATATAAAGTACTAGTCTTAAGTTAAGGTAAATAATATTAATAACTATAGTATAGTTAAAGTTATAGTTATTCTTAAGAGTAAATTTAAAGTAATTCAAAGCTCCTATATTAAGTTAGTAACGTTTATAAAACTTTATAAAATATTTAAGTATTTATATCTTAACTTAGTAACCTAACTACTATAAAACTCTGTGAAGTTAGTAAACTAATAGATATCTAAAATATTAATAGAGTTAGCATAACTTAGTCTCTATAAGGTTATTCTAGGCTAAAGTCTTCTCTATATCTAATAATAGTTATAGATAACCCTATTTATAGATAACAGGGATAATTAGGTCTCCTTATTATAAATAGTTCCTTAAGTTATTAAATTAAATACTTAGCTTATCTATATCTATAAGGTATAGAAAAAAAGGGGTATTTACTAATATAACGTGGAATATTATCTCTCTAAAAGGTATAGAGATAACTATTATTCCTATTAATTTAATTACTCCTCCTAGGCTAAATTTAACACTTACCCCTTCTATAGTAATAGAGTTAATTATAATAGTAGGTAATTTAGTCCTTTTAAGTATAATAAACTAGTTATAACTAGTTATTAAGAATTCTATAGCTCCTATATCTAGGATAATTCCTTAAAAGGTCTCTAAAGAATATCTTCTATTAAGTATAAAGACGTTAATAGGGGTATTATTAGTTATTTATTTAAAAGGGTTATAGTGGGTAATTCTATAGTAAGCTGCTTAGTTAAGCAGGTACTTAGTGATAGTATTCTTATTTACTAAATAAGCTAGTTAGGTATTTAGGTTTATAAATTAGTTAAAAAATAAGGTTTGCTATTTATTATTAGATTATTAGTCTTCTTAACTATCTTGCTCCTCTCTAAGTAACTAGAGATATATCTTAATCTCTTTATCTTCCTTATTATTTATTATTAAATTATTATAACCCTTATCTTTATTCCCTTTATATTAAGTAAGGAATTACTAGTAAGCTATCTTTAAAATATCTTAAATTTATAAATTGCTTTAGAAGTAGGAGTATACTTTATCCCTCTCTTTTTATATATAGTTTATTAAATAGTAGCCTATCTTTTTATAGATATAGCACCTCTGCTTCTAGAGATCTTGCTATTACTTTAAATTATCTTATTTAAAGCTTTAGTATATACTAGAGTAGCTAAATTAATTATTCTAGCCTTAGCTATTATATCTATAATCTGTCTAGTATTACTTAGTATAGTATTATAGTTATAGAGGTAATTAACTATTCCTAAATATAACTATATTACTAATTATAACTTTAAGCTAGTTATAGAGGCTCTTAAACTTTATTATAGAGTTTATAGTAGCTTATTTATACTCCTTAACCTCTTAGTAACCTTAAAGAAGTTAGTTATATAAGATCTTATTACTTTTATAAGTAATGCCTAATATAGATTATATCTTTATAAGAGTATTAATTAGTAAATCTAAGGCCTTAAGCTTTATTATAGATAGGTTATTATTTATAATTAATATTAGGGTAGTATTATTCTATTTAGTAAGGTATACTTATTTAAATTTCTCTATTTTAAAGTATTTATTAAGCTTAGTGATAATTTAGTTAGAGTTAAGATAAGGCTAAATTTAGTAAATTATCTTATAGTAATAGTATAGTATCCTTTCTTTAAGTATAATTAGAAAAGTAAATAGTATTTATTCCTTTATAAGGCCTGCTCTTTTATATATATTCTAGAAGATATAGAGTTTTAGCTTTAGTATATCTATACCTTTACTACTATATTTTATCTTATTAGTATATAGCTTAGTTAGGTCTATAAGTTAGTATATAAGTGAGTAGGTATTATTCTCAGGTCTAACTTAAGTATTTATAGTGTTTAGAGTAAGGTTAGTATTTAAAGTTAAATTAAGGTTAACTAGCTATAGATTATTATTATTTATAGATATACTTCTCCTATTATTAGTCTATAAAGGTATAGACTTTGCTCTCTTCTTATTATTACTATTTATAATCTCTCTAGTAAAGTTTTTATTTTTCTATAGCTTTATAAATATAGTGTTTTTGCTTATTTATTTTTCTGCTTTCTTAATTATCTAGAAGTAGAAGTTATCCTCTATAATAATTATAAA